>JAODAL010056484.1:0-23261 GCA_025379985.1 Phyllomedusa bahiana | reverse complement strand
CTCTCAATAGTGAGAAAAAGGCCCCCCGTTTTGGCCCGGGTAGCGAGGGTCCAATGGGGGGGGGGAAAACCCAGAAGTCATCCCTATGCCGGATGTGCTTTTTGGGCGGGTCCTAGCCGGCAAAAAAAGAAATTCCCTGCGGGCCATCTGCAAAAATTTGGACTGGGGGGGGCCCCCTTGCCTCCATCCCCAACTTTTTACGACCGGGCTTGGGAGTCATCTGCCTGTCTTCACTCATCTCCACCCACCTCCTCCGTGCTCCTGCCCCCTCCTCTTTTCCCCTGGGTGGGAAAATTTCCCTTTTTCACCGGGAAATGTTTTCCTGCCCCAAATTTGTCCCCCTCCTCCTCCCCCCAATTTCGTCCCCCCCGGAAATTCATGTGGCCAGGGAATGTAGTCGCCAGGTTTTCCAGTCCCTGCCCAGACGTTTTTTCAGCATCTTTTCCCGGGGACATGAAGCAGGGGGAAAAACGTTATTCATCCCTTTAGTTGGCGACTAAAAAATACGTGCATCCTCGAAGGGGCCTCAACAAACAGCGGGTGCCCACGCATGGCTAAAAATGGTTGACATCAAAGTTACCGGGGAGAATTCTGTCTGCCGGGGGATCATCAAAAAATTTTCCCTTTTTTGGCCTTTCTCGGGTTCATCGTCGGCCCAAAGGGATGTCCCAGGCGGGAAATTCCAGGGGGGGGAAACTTTCAAATACCCAGAGTGTTTTTTGGGGGGGGCCCCTTTCCTCCCGTGAAAATCGAGGGGGGGTTTTTCCCTGGCTTTGTACGAAGGATAAAGTTTTTTGCCGTTTTCCTGGCCATTTTCGGAATGTTTTTGAAGACGGGGGAAAAGGCCCTTCAGGAACTTTTTCACAACCAGTTTTGAACACTTGCCCCAAGGCGGGGCGCATGGCCCAATCCCTCTCGGTGCGCGGGGGCACCATGTTCCTCCCATTGCCCTTTCCCCATGGTTCCCTTTCGCAGGGGGCCCGCGGGGGGAAACCCACAAAATCGATTTCTTGCTGCATGACGGGAGCGGGTTCCCCCCCTTTTGTGATTTGTTCGCCGGGAAGCCGGGTGTAGAACTGCGTAAACCGCTTTTGACCCTCCCACTTTGTGGTATGATGGGAAAAGGTACTTGGGGAGGTGAGAGGTGGTGGTGGTTGGAGGAGGGGGAAAGGGCGGACATTGGCGGGGGTGCAGCAGTTTGGAAAAACGTGGAGGGGGAAAGTGGGTTTTCCTGAAAGTTTTTGGGGGGTGTGCCTGGGAAGGAAGCACATTCCCCCAGGGGGGCCCCAAAAAGGGCATGTACTGGCCCTGACCTTTAGTTACAGCTCCAGAGGGCCGCGCTGCCGTGCCCCTTGGAAAAAAAACCAAATTAAGCTAAAGGGACTGACCCCCTTCTTTTTAAAAAATATTTATGAAGTCCCTGGTTACTCCCTTTTTTTGGAAAAAGAAATTACGGTTGGAACTCTCCATCTCGGGCCGGCAAAAAGCCTTTATTTCCTTGAAGGGTTTTGGCAGAGTCCCCCCCTTTTGGGGAAAGGGGGGGGACAGTTTTCCAAAAAATTTGGGGACAGGAGCACGGTCAGCCCCTTGCCCCTTTGGTGGTTGGAGCTATGTTGTCTTTTTGGGCAATCCCCTCGCTGAACGATTTGCTGAGCCCTTGAGTAGCGAGGGGGCAGGAGCATTGGCCCGGGAGATGATGTAAAAGGGAGAAACAGCCCCCTTTTTGAGAGGTGGGGGACCCTTGATGGCAGCAATGGTTTTGCGTCCCATGGGCGCTTTTGCTGCTTTTGCTGGGCGGCAGGATGGCCAAAACCTTTCTGACCCCAGGGTTTCTCCCAGGCCACCGGATGGGGGAGGGCTGAAATTGTGTTGACGCAGGGCCTTTGGGTCCCAAACTTTTAGCTCCCGGCCCACGTTTTAAAACTTTTTTGCCCACGGGTTTTCCTACTTTTTCCCATTTTCGGCTCCCCCTTTTTGTCTTAGCAAAAAAAACTCCCAAAAACCGGGTTCGGATTTTACCGCCAAAACAGTCCGCCCCTGAGTGACAAACTCCCGCCGTGCCTCGTTAGCCCCTGTGCTGCTATTTTCTTGGACCTGCAAAAAGCGGGTTTTTTCCCCCGGGGGCCGTTTGGCCCCCGACCTCAACTGCTGCTATCCTGTGACTCACCGACCCACACGACCCCTTGCGGGCCCTGCGTGCTGCCGGCGCAAGTTAAAGGCCCTTCTTCTCCTGAAAATGATGACCCCCTTTTCCCTCACCCGGCCCCAAGTGCGGTGGGCCCTTAACCCTTCTTTAAAATTTTGTTTTTCACCGTCACTGCTGCCCTCATCCCCGGTTTGGGTATGCCGGGGCTGACCTCTAAACAACTTGCCCCCCCCATGCCCCAATCCCCAAAATTCTATACTTTCCCGCCTACTGCAAGAAGCAAGGGGATATTCCCCCCATTTTTTCCCTGCCAAGTAGCCTGTCTGCCCTCTCAAATTGTTCATCCTGTTTTTTTATAGTGGCGCTGAGCCCGGCCCACATATTTGATTTTGGCTGATGGAAAAGGATGGGACAGGGGGGGGGCTGGGCAGGTGAGGGCCGCTAAACCCGCCCCCGGGGCCTTTGAAAAACTAAGGTTGTGTTTGGGGTTCCCCCACCCCCCCCCACCCCTTTGGGTGGGGTTGTCAGATGTAAATTGGGGGAAGTGGATGATAGTAAACCCAATCGCCCTTGGGTTGCTGAACAAAAACCGGGCCCGCTAGAGGGACAGCGGAAAGGTTGGGGCCCTCACTGATTTGACCCCTGCTGCAAAGTCCCCTTGCGGTGCTGAAAACCTTTGGCCTGTTAAAGGAAAATTTTTTGTGCCCTCCCCAGCAGGTGAAGAGCCTCCCACCTCTCTTTGGGACATACTGTTTGTTTTTAAAAGGGCCCACGTTTGATGTTTGATATCTGTATATGATAAATTTTACACCTGTTTTTGATCCAAATGAACCCATAAAAAGGGGTTGGGAAACCCCCTTGGAATAAATTGCGCCCCAAACCAATGGCCGGAAAAATTTTTATTGTATGTGTCTTTTTTAAAAAACTGGTTTTTTTTCCCAAATTTGTAAAACCCAAAAACGGCTTTTTTAACCCTTCGGACTAAATTTGGTTCGGGAAAAAAAATTTTATATATTTTGGGGGTTGAAAAAGAGGGGTTTTTTTTTGTCAGCAAACCAGCAAAACAACGTTTAAATTTAATGGTTTTGTAAATTGCGCCAAAAAAATTTGGCCCGCACAAACAAAACCCTTTTAGGTTTTACAATTGGTGTTTTTTCGCCCAACAACAAGGGTTACTTTTGTAATTCCCCTTTTGCTTGGGGGAATTAGGTACGGGAAAAAAATTTTAATTTTTTTGGCTTTTAAAAAAAAAGATGGTTTTTTGGGGGTCAGCACACCGCAAAACAATGTTTTAATTCCCCCTGGATGTAAATTGCGAAATAATTTGTAGCAGAAAAAAAATGAAGTGGTATTTGTATTGTAAAAAACGCGGTTTGTTTAAATGAATTAAAACAGGAACTGGCTTAGTTCCCACTTGGATATTGAATGTTATGCGTGCGGGGGCGCACACTGGTTTTTCAGACCCCAATCCCCCAAAAAAATTGAAAAAAGAACATTAAGAGAACAGCCCTCTGAGACAAGCCGAGACCCCCCAGAAACGTTTGTAAAAAAAATAAATTTTTCAGAAAAACAATCCCCGGGGGGCAGCACCTTCCGATCTTTTACAGTAAAGGGAGTGTGAGCCCCCAGGTCGCGCTGGACTTATATGTGGGGTTTTGGACGTCACAGAATCCCGCGGTTTTGATTGGCTTCTTTCCCCTGCACATGTCATGCAGGCTATCCCCTTTTCCTCCCAGAGTGCTTTGCCTAATGTGCGCCATGTGCTCGCAGCATTTTATCAATCAAAGCACACTTCGTTCACCCGAAGTACCCCAAAGTTCGACTTCGTTCCGAACCGAAGTTTACCTGAAATTCTAAACGAATTCCACTTCGTTAGAATCGATTCACCCATCTTTAATCCTAACCCTAATTTTAAATCCATTGTAGAGTTAAGGATAGGCTAGAAAAAACACTTATGTTCAGGGTGTCCCAAACCCAAATTTTTACACAAGTTTGTGGAACCAGATTTGTGCCGAATAGGGCCCTACTGTGCAGCTCTACCCCTGATGAACACTGCAAAACAAAGGGCAACATGTTGGATTTTAGGCAATAGACGGCAATTTTTATGCGCATAGTATTAGTGTAGAATGCGCCTGATTTATGAACTCGCTCTACTGTGAGTCATAAACGAGGTGCATTCTAGTGCATAAATGTAAATTCTGGCTCAGGTAAACCACTTTGAAAGTGCTCTACCTGTTCCAGCAGTAATGTGTCTGGAATTTCTGCACTGAAGCTATAGATTTATAGCTTCGTATGGTTCTAGTGCACCACGCCTCCCGCACCCCCCCGAAATCAGGCACATTACAAAGTGCCGCGGGTAATCTGTAATGTGCTTGATATTGGCGTGTGGGCGAATTCAAACTATCACAAAGAGGGCTGCCACACTTTTGGCGCAGCCCTGTTCATACATATCACCCAAAGTGTCTAACATACACATAATACAGTTGTGTGCATGAGGCTTTAAAGGGGTTGTCTCACCACGCTATTTCAGAGCTAAAAGCAGATTCAGATGCATGCTTGCTGTCTTTTCCTGGTTAGGCTCTGGCTGCTTCTATGACAGCGTCTAGCATACATGTTCTAAAAGCACTGACATGAGAGCAGGAGATATTATCTATCAGTGCAGAGCTCAAAGTAAACAAAGAAAGATGAATAATTACTTGTGTGAGATAACATACTCTGCTCTGTGCCTGACTTGTCGTCATCCCTTCTATCAGATAACACAGAGCAGAAAGAGAAAGGGAGAGCAGGACAGTAACCAGAGAAACCTGAGTGCATTCAGAGCTGATAAATTCTAAATTATCTCCTCAACAAAGCAACAAAATATATTTGGAAAATCTCTTCAATTACAGTTCCCTACATTTATAAAGCTAATATTTGTAGTTGGACAACCCCTTTAAAGAGGACTTTTGACATCTCCTGACATATCTGGAAATTTGTGTATTTCCTGTAATATAACAATTCTGAAATGTCTTCTTTCATAATGGTCTTGTATTGTTCCTCTGTGTCATGATGCACACCACAGTCCCCATGGACCCACTCCTGTCTCTGTCCCCAGAGCCAGCTGTTACTCACCTCTCCCCGCTCCTGCTCTCAGTCACTGGACAGCATGTGCATACCCACTCCCTAGGGTGCATATGTGTGGCATCTCTTGGAAGTGTTTACACTGGCCATGGATCCCACCAAGATTTTAGTGACCCGCCAAGGCCTCTGCCAAGAACAACTGTTTGGGATGCTGCAGGACCTAGCTACCCCTCTACTGGTGCCCACACCTTTGGTGAACTCTACCCCGATTGCCATCCCTAGTCCTATTCTGCACTTGCTGCTGCTGCCATGCTACAAAGGAAGCTCCAAGAGTTGCTGTGGTTTCTTAAACCAGTGTACCATACATTTGGGCATTTTGGCGTGCCAGTTCCCTTATGTGCCAAGGTGGCTTTTGACATTAAATTTCTGTCTAACAAAGCCCTGACCCTGGGCCATCTGGGAGTGAGGGGATCCATTGATGGTCAAAACTTTTCTTAGACACATTCTTAGACACAGGTCTTCAAAGAACCGGGGTGCTCTTCCTCAGCTGCATCATCTCTCTGCTTCATCTATGTCAAGGTGATTCTACAGTGGGGCAGTATACCATTCAGTTTCACCTACTGTCCTCTGAGCTAGTCTGGAATAACGAGGCTCTCGTAGCGGCCTTTTAGGAAGGTCTTGCAGGTAGAATTAAAGACAAATTGGCTGGCCAAGATCTTCCATCTTCTCTGGATGATCTCATTCATCTTAAAACCAGAATAGATGTTTGTTTTGCCGAGAGACAACTTGAGCTCCACCAGCAATAAGAATCCATTCAGCCATGCCAACTTCCTCTACTAGCCCCCCTCTTTTAGAGCCTTCCACTGCCTTCACCTATGTTCTCTTGGGATGAGCCTATGCAGGTGGAGAGAGCCTATACGGTATGTCTGAGGAAGAATGCAATCGCAGATGTCGTCCTTGATCTTCAATTTTCATATTCCTGCGATTCCTCTTGATAAGCCTCTGATCATCTCATCCATTAAAGGAGAATTCCTTAAGGGCACAATGCTGTATCATACTGTACCTCTTGTGCTTCAGGTTGGAGCATCCCACAAGGAAAAGATCTGGTTTCTCATGATTACCCATTCTACTTTGCTGGGTGGCTCCATCAATGCCCTTTGCATATGTCTTCAATGAGAAACAAGCTGAGACTTTTCTACCACATCAGGCCTATGACTGCCTGATAGATCTCATGTCTGACACAATGCCTCCTTGAGGAAGAGTGTACCCTTTGTCTGTGCCAGAAACCTAAGTCACATCAACTTACATCAAAGAAAACTTGCAAAAGTCGTCTTCTCCTGCCAGTACCAGACTTTTCTTTGCAGTAAAGAGGGATGGATCTCTTTGCCACTGCATCAATTATTAAGGTTTAAATAAGATCACCATCAAGAATTGGTATCTTTTACCCAGGATCTCTGAGCTCTTTGACTGTCAACTTGCGAGAAGCCTATAATCTGATTCTCACCTGTGAAGAGGACAAATTAAATACCGCCTTCAACACCCAGGATGGGCATTTTGAGTATCTTGTAATGCCTTTCAGTCTCTGCAATGCTCCGGCTGTCTTCCAGGACTTTTCAATGATGTCTTCCGAGACCTCATGTATGTTTGTGTCACAGTATATCTTGATGACATCTCAATCTTTTCTCCTGACCCGAAGTCTCCTCGTGGCCATATGCGGCAGGTTTTCAGATACTTGGTTAACCACCTCTACACAAAACTGTGGAAATGTGTATTTGAACAGACCAGTCTACCATTTCTAGGGTACATTGTCTTGGATATGGGTCTGCTGTTCTTCAATAGCTGCGACTTATTGGACTATCCAACGCTTCCTAATGTTTGCAAATTATCATCAATTTATTCCTCACTTCTCTACTCTGACAGCACCCATAGTGGCTCTGATAAAAAGGATTTCTAACCCTAAACTCTAGCCTCCTTACCTTTGCCCGTCTTAAGGCCGTGTCTGCCACAGCACCCATTTTAACTCGCCCGAATCTAGAAAAACCCTTATATGTAGAGGTGGATGCCTCATCTATGGTTGCCATAGCTGTTTTCACACAGAAGACTCCTAAAGGCAAGAATATTACCTGCCTTTTTTCTCTAAAAACTTATCCCCTTAAGAAAGGAATTATACTCTTGTGGATTGAGAATTACTGGCCATTAAATTGGCGTTAGAAGAGTGGCGTCTTCTTCTGGAAGGTGCTCATCATCTGGTGAATATCTCCACAAACCTCCTCTACCTCCAGACTGTGTAACAGTTAAATCCCCAGCAAGCTAGATGATCCCCCTTCTTCTCTCGATTGCGTGAAAGTGGATGTTCTCTCCTGTTCCTCGAATGTCACTGGTCTCACCTCCACACCTCAGCACAGCATTCCCCCGAAACGCCTGATCTCTGCAGCTCCCATCAACCTCCTACAGATTCCTCTGGGGAAGACCTTTTTACACCTTGCCATTTAAGAAAATAATTCTTAAATGGGGTCACTCGTCCAAGCAAGCCAGCCTCCTGGGATTTTGAAAAACTTTACTATTGATCTTGCGGCACTATTGGTAGCCTAATCTTGGTCAAGATGTCAACGATTTTTTCTCTCTCTTATTGCACTTGTTCTCATGCCCTCCAGATTGCTTCATTCCTTGGCCTTACCTTAGAAACCATAGACCCATATTGCTATGGACTTTATTACGGATTTACCAACCTCCGCTAATCACAACCATTTGGGTGGTCACAGATCGTTTTTCCAAGATGTCTCATTTTGTACCACTTCCAGGTTTGCTTACAACTCCGCAACTCGCTTCCCATTTCTACCAGCATATATTCCACCTGAATGGACTTTCTCTTCATATTGTGTCCGATCGAGGAGTTCAATTTGTCTCTAAGTTCTGGTGTGCACTCTGTTCCCAGCTACAAGTCAAGTTGGACTTCTATTTTGCATACCATCCTCAAACCAATGGTCAAATAGAGAGAGTGAACCAAGTCCTAGGGAGTAATCTTTGTCATTTTGTTTCGTCTCATCAAGACAATTGGGCCAACCTTCTTCCATAGGCCGAATTCTCATACAACAATCTTGATTCTGTCGGACCCTCTCCACTCTTTGTGGTCTAACATCTCCACTCTCCACTCCCCCTGCATACTTCCTCAGGTGTTCCAACTGTAGATGCCCAGGTCCAAGAAATTTCCCACATTTAGCAGGGTACCCTTGCCGTCTCTCCTAACAGCATCTTCCCAAACCAAGTTATAAGCAGATAGATAGCAAAGAGCACCTACTGTGTTGTGTCCCAGAGATAAGATGAGGCTGTCAGCTAGATATGTCCATCTCAAAATTCCCAGCCTTAAGCTGCACCCTCATTTTCTAGGTCCTTTTTTGGTTCTCAAGCAAATCAATCAGGTCTGCTACAAATTCTGTTTGCCTCTATTAATGCGTATCCCAAACTCCTTCCATGTTTCTCTGCTCTAGCCCCATATCCTCAACCGTTTCTCTCAAGAAACTGAAACATTTACTCCAGAAGTGGAGTTTAATGACATCTTTAACCCCTTACCAACATATGGATCCCGCTACATGGCTGCTAATTGCAGCTAACACTCAACGCTTACAGTGCCGCCGCCATCCAGATTGGAGTCAGCCAGGAACAATTTTTGTCTCTATTCACAAACAAATAAACTGTCACCATAACACTAGCATTAAATTGGGGTTAGGGCTTTTACTCAGTTTGAATAGGATAAGTCACCTGTCCCTTGGCACTTTCATCCCAATGTCACATAGGTAATCCTACTGTGGAGCTGAACCAGAAGTGATGTCAGATGGAAGTGAAGTCAGAGTGACTGAGCGTAGAAGTGCCAGAGAATGTAAATTAACCCATTTAGACCCATTAAAAGAAATCCCAACAACATTTTAGTGTTAGAGTTACGGTTATAGACAGGATTAGGGCTTTGCTTAGGGCAGGGGTGTCAAACTGCAGCCCTCCAGCTGTTGGGGAACTACAACTCCCATCATGCCCACTGTTATAGATTATATAAATGCATGATGGGAGTTGTAGTTTCACAACACATGGAGGGCCGCAGATGACAACTGTGGCTTAGTGTAAGGGTCAGTGTGAACATTTTTTGGTTCGGAACATCCTGAACCCAGATTTTGTTACAGGTTCGGTTAAGTCAGTTTCAGTTTAAACATGGACATATTCGAGCAACAGTGACTAAAGCCTAATAAACCATATTACAATTCAATATGATCTGTAAGAATATGTTCAAAAATGTATCCACCCTAATTGTAATGGTCATTATGTTCCAAGAGCCCTAATGATAATGTGAATAGAGCCTTAAAGCGAGCTCACAAGCATATTCACCTCATTACGACTACTCTTATGATCCTCATTACTCTGTGTTTGTCATTAATAATTTATAATGTAAAATATCTTTAAAGGGCATATCGATGGGATGTGCCATCAAAGTGTGATAGGCGCTGGCAGGGCAGTTTGTAGGATAAATCTTCCCCGCCCCATCAACAAGTAGCACCCCATTGCGACACATGGCATGACCATTAACCAGTTTCTATGAAAGTTGAAACAGGTAAAAAAAAAAAAAAATTGGCAAACAATGTTCATACGTGCAGCATTTTGGTCCGGGTTGGCCCTATTCCAATCAGAACAATACAGTACAGTAGTAGACATATGTAATACAGTGACAATCAGGGTAGTCTGCAACCAGGAATCCTTCCTAGCCCGTATCAAACGTCAAATAGGTCGATACAGACACATTGCATTTTATCTAGCGTTATGCATTTATTATATAATCCACATCATCGAAAGATTCAAAATTGTTAAAATACTTGCGGTAATCGCAGTCTGTATGTCGCTTTATAGCCAAATTGGCAAAGACTTCACAGCATCCAAAATTGACTCCATAAGTTAGAGAGAATAGCAGTCTGACATAATAAGCTTTATGTACTCGAATATTAATACGTAACAAACATAATATGACAATTGCTTAAATCTTCCACTGCACCTAATTGGCTACATATTACAATATTAAAAACACCAAAAGACAATATCATCACAAAAATACTTTGAGGTTCAATACCTTTGAAGTAAGTGCGTTTCGAGCAGTCGGTGATCTGATACTTTAACCTCCTCGAGGACACACCACCGGAGTTTTGAGACACCATGGCATGCCTCATGCAAGTGACGAGCAACTGTACTCTCTTCAAACTTCTTTTTGCTATCTGACTCCGCAGCAGTGGACTGGTCTGTATCTTGCTCCTGTTTTCTTCTTTTAAACAACCGAATTGCTGAACGATGTTCATTCAAGCAAATTTTAACATTACGGGACGTCTGGCCTACATACCCCATACCACAGGGGCATTTCAGCAAATAAATTACTGCCTTACTATCACAAGTAAAAAATACCTTTGATGTTAATTTTCATTCCCCTTGTGTGTCACACTGGATAGCCTTCAAATTGAATTATTGTAGCAGCTATAAATTGTGCCAATATATGAGAGAGAGAGAGAGAGAGAGAGAGAGAGAGCGAGAGAGAGAAAATTACCAATTTTATAATTCTAGAGGTGCTATTGACATGAAATTCTCACCATATGTTGGTAACCACCCATCCAATCCACACAGGCATCCGCGTCCATGAATGTCCAAAAATTGAGTTATGAGCAATAATGAGTAATAACACAGGGAGAAAGTATTAAACAAGTTACTGGTTTGTATTTAATACTTGGAACAAAAGCCTTTGTTGGTGATGGAGAATCTAGTAACATGCGTTGCACAGGTGGGATTTTGGCCCGATCTTCCACACAAGCACTCCTCACATCCTGAAGCTTCCGTGGGCTCTTTCTATGATCTCTGAGCTTTAGTTCCTTCCATAGATTTTCTATTCAGCTCAGGTGATTGGCTCGGTCAGTCTAGATGCTTTGGGGCAACATGCATGAATTTTGGCGACAATTTTCATGCACATTATAATGGTATAGAATGCACCTGATTTATGAGCCTGCTCTACTGTGGGTCATAAATCAGGCGCATTCTAGCGCTAAGACGACATTTCTGGCAATACACTACGTGGAAATCCCTAAAGAAGCATTTATGCTATCTATCATACATGAAAAAACTTTGAGACTCTCGGTTCACATATTTTGATCAAAAGATGTTTAAGCTGCCCACGACTTTCAACGTGATCTCAAAATCGGGCAGTCCTACGCTTTCTTTACCTCTCAATCGAGCCAATCAGGCCTCTCACTGGGTCACCGACCTCCATTATTCAGAGAGAATGCATACGTTTTTTCAGAAATGTTTTTGTGTGCAGAAACATACGTTATACTTGGTGTACATTGATTTTAACCTATATGGGAAGGAAGGGGTGCTTCCATTTTGGGTTTCTGTCCCCGCCCACTCTCACAGGCTGTCATAAGAAGGGCAGCTTGCAGGTTGGGTGTTTTTTATTTTGTCTCTCTGAATAATGGAGGTCGGTGACCCAGTGAGAGGCCAGATTGGCTCTATTGAGAGGTAAAGATAGCATAGGACTGCCCGATTTTGAGATCACGTTGAAAGTCGTGGGCAGCTTAAGCATCTTTTGATCAAAATATGTGAATCGAGAGTCTCAAAGTTTTTTCATGTATAAGACGACATTTCTGGCTCAGGTAAACCACATTTAAAGTGCTCTACCTGTTCCAGCAGTAATGAGCCTAGAATTACCATAAAAAAGCTATGAATCTCTAGTTTCGTATGGTTGTAGTGTGCTCCGCCTCCTGCACGCCCCCTGAAATCAGGTGCATTACAAAGTGCCTGATACTGGCGTATGGGAGGCTTTTACATATTGCGAACAGGGCTGCGTCTAATGTCGGCTGAAAATACGCCAGACTTCTGGTGCAGCCCCGTTCATACATGCTGCCCTTTATCTTCTTTCTCTGATACAATTGAGAGGTTCCTTGGCCGTGTGTTTGGGATCATTGTCTGCTGAAATGTCCACCCTTGTTTCATCTTCATCCTCCTGGTAGATGGCAGCAGATTTGTATCAAGGATGTCTCAGTTCTTTTCTCCATTCATCCTTCATTCAGTTATATGAAGTTTGCCCCACAGTATGATTTTCCTACTTCCACACTTTACTGTTGGTCTGGTATTGTCAGGTGATATGCAGTGCCTATTAGCCTCCAAAAATAATGCGCATTATGGTATCCAAAGAGTTCAATTGCAGTCTCATATGGCTATATTCTCCCAGAATTTCACAGTCTTGTCTAAATGTTGTTGAGTAAACCTTAAATGTGTTTATTGCTTAACAATGCTTTTTCTTCAGCAGTAGAGCCTTGTGTGGTGTGCGTACATACAGGTCAGAGGGTGAGCGTGCATACAGGCCATGGAGGATGACCATGGATTACTTATTGTTTTCTTTAAAAAAATTGTGCCTCCTGATTCCAGGTCTTTCTGTAGCCCTCCACGGTAAGTTTTGCAACAATAAGGTTACAAAGGTCTTTAGACAGCTCACTGGTTTTACTCAGTGGCTCAGCCGGCAAGTCGTTAGTGTGGCCGGGAGTCAGCAGGGTGGCAGCAGTGCAAGGTCGGGAGCCAAACGGGCACGATTTAGACCACCCACTTTGCAGGTACCAGAAAGTAGCGGCACAGGGGCTCACCGAGGCAGCGGTGGTAACAGTCAGTCAGTTCAGAGCATTGGTGGTAAAATCACCTACTCGGCGGTGTGGCAGTTTTTTGACAAGACACCGAAGGAGGCGAACATAGCTCTATATCGAATCTGTGGGCAGAAAGTAAAGCATGACCAGGGACCTAACGTTGGCATCACAGCCCTGCATCAACACATGCAGTGTCACCATCCGGTGGCCTGGGAGAAACGTGTCTCAGATGTGGTGGTCCATCCTGTCGCAACAGCAGCAGCACCCAGTGGAACGCCTCCCATTTCAGGCAGTCAAGGCTTCACCACCTCTGCCGAAGACAACTGCCTGTCTTTTACATCATGTACTGGTCCAGATACTCCTGCTCCTCGACATTCATGGTGCCAGCAGTCGTTCACCAACACGATCGCCAAGAGACAGTAGTATGCGTCTAGCCATCCCTAAGTGCAGAAGCTGACATGCTCCTGTCCAAGTTGGTGGTACTGCTGTCCCTCCCTTTTCAAGTGGTGGACTCTGCACTGTTCCGAGAACTGGCCAGGAAACTTTGCAAGCACATTCCTACACCACCAAGCACACCCTCATTGAGCTGTACAGAACAGAGGAACTATGAACAGAGAAAAAAGAGAGAAATCGATGAACAGGACAAAACATGGGAGAAATCCATGAACAGGGCAAAACAGGGAGAAATCGATGAACAGAGAAAGGCCATTAATGATTTCTTGTCAGGGGACAGGGATCCACTGTGTAATTTTTATGTCAGCCAGTGGCAGCTCTTGTGGCTGACAGACCCTTTGAGGAGGCCACGTTATTTGTCAGTTGCTAGGACTGCGAGATGAATAGCGGGTTTTCCCCTTCTTTTAATCTGTCATAAGGAATGAAAAGGACAAACACAACCGATTGTGTTTTCGGAGAAGCCGTAAGGCTAGTATGACATGATCCTTTGTTTGCATCAGGATTGTCAGATGAGTAGGTAGCCAAAAGCAGGAGTGGATACTAAATACATGCAAATATTCCATTTACTTATTTTTGGGATCAACTCCTGTTTCTTTTTGGCTTTAGCAATGATGGATTATTGACCAATTGAAAGCGGACACTGAAGGATCAAAGGAATGGCAAAATGATTATTGATGTCAATGCAAAATTACTGATGACACCCTCTTCACTCTTTTGGGGGTGGGGGGCTCTACATGTATCAGCATTTAACAGAATCACCACAATAATTGAAAAAATTAACTGTTTGCCACAGATAGCAATATCCCAAGAAACTGGAATGGCTGGATTTTAGCTGTATGTAGGGCTGAAATACACAAACATGGGATTTGACACAGAATTCACCACAAAAAGTGAATAAATTTACTCTTGGCCTCAGATTAAAATACCCCCATCGGTCTGAAGTTAATGGATTTCAGGCGTGTATGTGGCAGAAATACACACACCCTGTATTTGACTCAAATTCCCCCACAAAACAAGAGGAGAAATTAACCCTTGGTATAAAATACCCTACAGAATGAATGAGATGAAATTCAGGCGTATATGGGGTAAAAATACACACACCCTGTATTGTACTCCAAATTAAAAATCAAGAGGTTAAATTAAGCCTTGGGTATGACATACCGTACAGAACAACCAGATGTAATTTAGGCATATAAGGGACCAAAAAATAGAGACACCCTGTATTTTAGTCCAAATTATCCCACAATGAAGAGGTTAAATTAAGCCTAGGGTATGAAATACACTACAGAAAAAACAGATGAAATTGAGGAGTATATGGGGCAGAAGTACACCCATCCTGGACTTTAAGGAGAATACCCCACAAACAAAAACAAAATAATAACGCTGGTTGAGTAACAAGTGTGGATATGACTCACACTTGTGATGGTCTTTCCCCCCAGTCGCTGTTAAACGAGTTTGTTTTATGAGTTCAATATAGTGCAGGAACAGCAGCAGCAGCAGCAGCAGCAAGATGCTTATGCCAGGACAGACAGTGAGAAGTGTAAGGATTTAAGATGGCGTCCGTATTTATAGGGCTGTGACGTGACAGAAGCCCGCCGCTCGCTGATCGGCTTCATGTCTGCACATGTCATTGAGGATGTTCCTTTCTTCCTCCCACAGTACTCTGCCCCATGTAACGCCATGTGCTCGCGGCCATTTTACCAAAAAAAAGACGCCTCGTTCCCGCGAATCATCCTAATCTTCGACTTCATGCAGAACCAAAGTTTTCCTGAAATTCTAAATGAATTCCACTTCGTTAGAATTGTTTCGCCCATCTCTAATAGGCTCGTTTTATGGTATTTACAGTGCCTTCTCTTGAATGATAGCAAGTATAGCATGACAGGGTACTATAAGTCCCAGCAAGTCACACTAGCCAATTTAAAACTATAAGATAATAGCATATATATATATATTTAATATATAATATATATATATATATTATTATATACTATATAATATAATTATATATATATATATATATATATATATATATATATATATATAATATATAAAACATTGAATGCTTCTTGCAGTGGGTGGGGCTTGCGACCACCCACGTAGTCCTCCTCCCATTCAATGCACTTAGCCCCCTGGGTTGCCCGTCCTGCCCGCCCCAAGAAATGATCACGGGCACGGGCGCTGCTCGGTTGTACTTGGAACTCCCAAAGACCAGAATAACGTACTGTGCAAGTGTGACCGGCTCTCTGTTCTGACCCAAGACTTTCAGGGGCCCATTCCCGAGATGTGGGTGCCAGAGTTGGGACCCGTAGGCATATCCTGTCTTTATACCATAAAAGTGCAAGATTGGGACACCCCTTTAATTCAGGATAATACTGCACTACTATTTCCATTATATTAATAGCATTCTTGGCTAATAGACTGCAAAACTTAAAAGTACACACTGTTACGCAAGTTCAGGGGGAATGTAGGTGCATGTCTCAAATTTCTCAAAAATTTGTTCTAGAATTGCCGACTGGGGTGTAGTTGTTTGGTGTAGACAGCTACTTATTCCTGCATCACCATTATGAGTATAGAGGAAATACAAGACAAAGGCTCCGGCACAGAAGTATGAGCTCATCACTGCAGCTGACATCCATCATATCCGTACAGTGTGTAACAAGAACTTATTTAATAGCCTAAAGTAGCAATATGCCTGGTAATTCTGAAGCCTGTGTTCCATCCACATAACGGGATTGGATCCTTGCAGTTTTTCCCTGTTTGTTCTGCTGGGAAGCAGTGACGTTTTTGGCAAGAAAAATGTGCATGAGATATAGACTGCAAATATATCCGTGTAGGGAGTAATGGGATAATGTAATGACAATATGTTACTCCAATTTCAAAATCAACTTACCTGTGCAGAGATTATTACCTTCGCATCAGTCCCTCTCTCCAATGGACTCATAATCTAATTTTCTTATCTCAGTCTTGCACACTAGGGTCGACTTCATAGAAAGTCAATTGACTCATCTCTTTGCTTACAGGCTGGGCTCACACATAGCGCAAGTAGGCGAGGTGCAGCGGCTGAAAGTGCTCAGATATACAAGTCATCGCAGTTGTCAAACTAACCTAATCTACAAGCAACCTTCTTACCAATGGCTGTGTATAGCTAACTGCATGACCATTAACAAGCAAACTAACCTGCATGCCACCACAGTATTGGCCACTACGCGTTTAATCAGCACTGCCCATAATAGACTCTTTGGAAAAGAGATACACCCTAGACCTGTACCCGTCACGGGTGCTCCTGCGACCCTCATCCCGGGACGCAGGTGCACATGTGTCCCTCCGTTGAGCGGCGCCCTGCTTACTTACCCGACCGTGCTCCTGCCAAGCTTCTGTCTACCGGCACGCACGCCCCCGCCTCCTAGAGCGCTCGTGCGCCGGCTCTTTTAAATTTAAAGAGCCAGTGCACCGGTAATTGGACATTGCCAGTCGCTGCCCTTATTTAAGCCTGCCCCTTCCTGATTCGCTTGCCGGATCTTTAGTGCCATTTAGCCTACTGAGAAAGCGTTCCTTAATTCTTGTTCTGATTACCGTGTACTGAACCGTTTGCCTCCGTCCCTCGACCACAAACCTTGCCGCCTGCCCTGACCTTCCTACCTGTCCACGACCACGAACCTTTGCCACCTATCCTGACCTTATCGCCTGTCTCCGACTACGAGCCTGCCTGACGGTTCTGTATCACGCTACACCTCGGCTGCCTCCGCAAGCAAGTCACGTCAGTGGTAGCGACCTGGTAGACTCCCGCCGCAGCAAATCCATCCCGCTTTGCGGCGGGCTCTGGTGAAAACCGGGACTTACTTAGATTCCGCTCCCTGGCGTGGCTTACACCATCCTTTTTGGTGGTCCAGAGGATCCACTTACGTTGCCCATGACACCTACTGTCCCAACTTTAAACACATTCTATAGATCATAGGATAATGAGACAGATACAATAATAATTTTATTAATGAGTAGAGTAACCTTAAATAATAACATCCCTACACGCCTGTGTCCTCAGGGTTGAACAGCCCATTCAGTATCCTGAGGCATGAGGCATCCGAAAAGATGTAAAAGGGTATAAACATTATTAAATTCATGTTCAATGGGGCCATGATGGGGAACAAAATAAGAAAACACATCCTGGTACCCCACCGCTGTGGTTCTGTAGTGCACCATGATCCACTCCTCTATACCTCTTGTGCATTGTGCTATCCATTAGCAGAGGCTCATGCTCTATTGAAGTACAAGCCTCTGCTTTTGGATGAAGCATGGCACAGGAAGTGAAGAGGGGCAGACAGGGCTGCCATCAGTCATCTATTAACCGTTTCAGGGCCCCATACAGCCAAATCAAATGGGGCCCCCAACCATTACTAGTTCCTATTTTTTTAAATATCAGTGGGCCCCTGACAGGAGTACTGCCCATACAGTCCTATTGGCACCCCTGGGGCAGATTCGGAATTGCTACAGAGCAGCAGTGAATGGAACCCAGAAGTTAAGCATGACTTTTTTTTATTTTCCCCCAACTTAGCCCCATTTAACATCAAATTTAAAAATAGTGAAACAACCCTCTATTTTTCATGATATTACCACCAGTTGGGGCTTAAAGGGGTTGTCTCGCTACAAAGAATAGCTTTCAAAATGTAGGGAACAATAAATGAAGACATTTTCCAAATACATTGCTTTGTTCATCTTTTTTGTTAAGGAGCTACAAGTGATTTTATCACCTCCCTGGCTCTTTCTGTTCCCCCAGTTACCGACCTGTATACTCCTTTTCCCCTGCTGTTTGTTCTATGTGATAGCAGGGAGTGAAGTCATCACACAGGTCGCGGCAGCCAGAGTGAGAGCATGTGTGTTATCTGATCTTTCAGACAAAAGCTTGTATTTACTGCTGTTTACTTTAGATAAATCTCCTGCTAGCAGTTTCAGAAAAGCTTCTAAGCTAATCTAAACACGGAGTTGAATACACGGAGTGCTCAGAGCTCGTATGCTAAGTACAGACAGTCTGACCAGGAAGTGACAGGATGCATCTATGAAACTCTGAGGGGAGACAGCCCCTTTAATTTGCAACCATATGCAATCAATGGTGAACCATTCTGGCAAAAAGGTGGCTGCCTGGGGTTATATATACATCCCAAACCAACATGACTTATGCCAAACAACCAGTAGAGTGGAGGAGGAATGCCACATAACTCTAAACCCCTTCCTAACCATACTTTTCCCCACGGCAGTCAATCGGCCCCCACCCATGTGTTGCATCATACTCGCTTGATACTTGGTTTGATTTGAAACTACAGACCCCAGTGTCCCAAGACAGCAGTGTTAACAATTCATTAACCACCTTACCTTCTAGCACATAATTCATTGCTTCTAGTCTAGATAGTTTAACATACCCTGAGATGACTAGCTTTGGAAAATAACAAGATTTTGCAATACTCTGTTGGGAGTTGTTTATGCTCTATAGAGAAATTCATCAAGACCATCTTAAAGAAAATAGCGCGCAGGTCAGAGTTGGTGTAAATGTCAGTTATAATTTACACCACTTTCTATAGTGAATTATAATTAATGTGTCAGACCCTGGAGGTGAAGTTCTTACCACTAAGCCCTGACATGTTTTTGAAAAGTGGCGACAGTGGTGTAAAACAGATAAAATGTTTATGTAAACATGTGCAACCTTTGTACACTGAAAATGATTGCACATCAATTAATAAAATTCCCCTTGTGTCCTATATGTAAACCCATGAAAACATGAGTTGAAAGGTCTATTTAAAACCCTTTGCTAGCATAGTACTTATAATATAAAGAGAGAAACGGGGGAGTTTTTAAAATTTTTCCCAAAAAGGGAAAAAGTGGAAATTTTTTGTTAATTTTGGAATGACCCATTTTGGCAAGGGGTTTTGGCCGGTTTTTCGGGGGTTTGGGTTTTGGCCCCCCAAAATCCAAAAATTCGGAAAATTTTGGCCAAAAACGTCAGCCCCAATGCCCTTTGGGTTCCCCACTGCCGGGGAGGAAACGGGGGGGGAAAAATTTTTAAAAACCCATCCCAAAATTTCCTATTTCCGGGCTTGTACAGGGGGGGGGCTTTTTGGTTTTTAACGGCCAGGCTTATTTTTGTCCTGTGCCGTGTAAAACGGCCCCTTACACTCCAAAAGTAACAGTAAAGAAAGAAATATTTTTTACTAAAAACAAAAACAATCCATAAAACATAAATAAAACATATCTCCATCGGGGGCCGTCCTTTTTGGGAGGGTTTTTTCCCAAATTTTATTTTTCAGGCACCCTAGGAAGATAGGGAAATTTTACGGTTAGTTTTTTTTAACCCCTTTGGGGGGGGGGTTTTCACACGGTTTTAAATGGGGGCCCTTTAATTACTCCCGCTTTTTCGCCTTTGGGGCCCGGGGGCCCGGGGAGCGGGCGGAGGGGGGGGGCCCAAACCCCAAACCCCAATGGGACTTGCATTTTTCCCTTGGCGCGTATACGAAGCAAAAGGAAAATAAAATGTCACTTATCTCCCCCCGCGGCGGTTTTTAGGCGAGCAGGGAGAGGAGACGAAATCCTTAGTTCTTTTATGAGTACTGTGGATTCCCCGAAATAAATGGGACTATTCCAGCCGCAATTTGCGCCTCCGGCCCCGGTTTTTTACGGACGGGAAATACGCCCAAATTTTAAGCCCCGTTAAAACTTGGTTATTGTTATGGGAAAGTTTTTTGCTTATTTACCTGAAAAAGATTAGTGTGCTTTTATGTTTTTTTTTGTTTTAAAATTTTTTTCCTTTGGGTTTTTTAAAAAGGGTTAATGTTTTATAGTATTGCCCAAAGTGATGTTTGAAAAAAGTTTTTTGACTATCTGAAAATGGGTTTTTTTGGGGTTTCCTAGATTCCCCCTGTTTAGTGTATAGTTTTTGCAAAAATTATGCCCAAAAAATGGCACAGGTGCGATCATAGATGTCCCCTATAGGGTTTAATAAGTAAAGTTATCCATATGAAATAGCAATTGGTGGTGCCCAGAGACCCAATCTGCATTTTGTGGAGATCTTCTGATGTATTTGGCGTCACCAAACAACCTATGGGCAAAGACTTGGGAAATGCCCGTTTTCCCCATAGAATGGGAGGCGGGGAGAGAGGTTTTGTGACAGATACACAGTCCCATATAAAACACAGACAGCACATCGTGTGTGCAGCCCCAAACGTAGATCCCTTTGGGCTAAGTTGTCCCATTTCCCACGAAAAATTTTCCTTTTGGGGAACCAGATGGGAAAAATTTTAATACAGCTTTACTGGGGGGCCAAAACGTAAATCCTTTTGTGAAACAACTGTGCGTCCCATGTAAAACCCAGAGGAGCGCAGCTATATGTGAGTTCCATTTTTAAAACCCTTCTATAAACTGGGATTGGCAGCCCCACTTAAAAAAAACTTTTGGGCGAACAAAAGGGCAGTCCCCCCCCCCCCCCCCCCCCCCCCATGTAAACCACAGAGAGAAAACATTTGAAGTGTGAAAGCCCCCCAGGGTAAATCCTTTTGCGCCTAAGTCATTCTCCCTTTAAATCGTTTTTGTACAAGAAAAGAAAAAAAACCAAAAGCTGAAATTGTGCAGTCTCAGGGTAAATCACTTTTGCAAAAACCGGGATGTGCAGCCCCCAAATAAGTCCCTTTTGTGACATCTGTAGAGGTCAGAGGGGTAATAATCTGCAGGATATATCACTATGTGAGAGAGAGAGACAGAGAAAAAAAATCGCCCATCTTTCCCAGAGTCCTGAATGTCAAATGCCCATTCTAGTTACAAAGTATGTAGAGAGAGTGAGAATTTAGATATACACTATGGAGTTACACTTAGCTTTTCACTTCCGATGATTCCTTAGGCTATGTCTACACAGCAAATACTGAAATGCCATTGTATTTTGGACGGCGTTTTGTCCCTTGCTGTGTGCACATAGCCTTAGTCTCGGACAGCAGAGAACCTCTCCCTTCCCCCAGCTCACACAGAATGAATCCTTACATGCACACTATGGGGCGAGTCTGCATAGAGAGATGATACTCATTGGAGGAGAAGCAAGCCCCACCACTTCACACGCTTAGCTTGGCACCCAGCACAAAAGGCTGCTGAATAATGGAACGAGACAACCACTTTAAGTAAACTTACCCATATCACATAGCAATCGTAGGTGCCCAGCATGCATTTCGCTGAGACTTCTTCTTCTGGTGTATTTGGCCTCAACAAATACACTTATAGGCTACATTAAGTAAACGTATTCTTATCACATAGTAATTGATGATACCCGGAGCCCAAATGTGCGTTTTGCATAGATCTCTTCTTTAAGAATATGACAGTATATTCAAAAAGTGATCTCCGCAAAATGCCTGTTATGGCTCTCGACACCACCAATTGCTATTTTATAAGGGTAAGTTTACTTCATATAGCCTATATGTCTGCTTGCTTTTTATTTTTATGGACTAAATAACAATTTTGCACCATGCACTGGCCTATAGTGTATTGATTGGGGATGTTTACTTGGTTTATTATTGGATATTGTACAACTTCCTCCTTTTTGTGTTTTTTTTTAATGATAAACTTGAAAACATGTTAGTATTTTATATAAAGATGCTTTTTACATGTTGTCGATTGCTTCTATTTTTGCTTGAGACTAGTCATAGCATAACAGAGTATTCTGGCATGTTTTGGGCAGTATCAGTCGGTGTACCTTTGCCACAACTATTCTTCTCCTACAAATAGATAAGGGAAAAATGTATATCACAATATGTAAATTTTTTCCTTACTTCATAAATAGTGATGAGCGAATCGGCCAATAATCTGCTTCGAGTATATTCCAGATTTTGGGGAATCATCTCACCTGTTTTCGATCCTCGATTGCGATTAATCTCCGATTCCCATTAAAGTCTATGGAAGAGGAACACCAGGTTCATTTTTACACCCAAACAGGTGAGGAGAACCTGGAATTAACATCCACAACAGTAAACTGGATACGGGGTATGTCTTAGTCAAGACAATTAGGCTACAAGAGTCACAGATTCACAGGCTAAAATAATCCATTCCGTTCAATGGCTAACCGAAAAGACAAGGACGGCATAGCCATAGCAGTTACAGCGGTAGCAACTGCTACGGGGCCCCTTTCACACAAAACAAGACACCGGTATTGGAAATGGCACATGGTAGCTGGCTGGAGACCCCTATCACTTTTTGCACCAGGGACTAAGAACTTGTCATGTATGTGGCGGCAGCAAGAACATTCAAACGGGGAACATGGAGGTTCAGAAATAAAATTGGGTGCTATTTCACCGTGGCCTGAGAGGACAAATATGAGTAATAAATGCAGACGTGCACCCCACAATACAGGGACACCCGTAACTCAGATTGTGGTGGCTGTTGGCAATGTAGAAATAAAATTTGGTGCTATTTCACAGTGGCTTGTGAGGAGAAATATGTCTGATGCACGATCTGCCCCCTTTCCCCCCTCCCCGGAGCAGGCGAACCCCTCCACCCCTGCAGCTATGCCGTTTAGAGCACTGGAGCTGTTTTCAAATCTCTAGCTAATACTAACTAGAATTCTGTAATCTTGCTGTACCCTAAGCTAACTAATCTATTAACCCCTTAACGACCTTGGGCGTATCCATACGTCCAGGTGGTTTGGGGGTTCACGCACCAGGACGTATGGATACGTCCTGAGGATCGCGCGAACTCTAAAGCAGAGTTTGGCGTCGTGGGTGTCAGCGTATATTACAAACTGACATCCCGCAGCGTCGGCCCCACCCGGGTCGCTCGGGGGGGGGGGCGGATAACCCCGTAATTATCGCGACGATCGGGTCGCAATAATTAAGAGAGACGCAGGAGAGATCGCTCTCCTGCGTCTCTGTCGGCGGCAGCAGCGCACGGATCGCGAATCCGTGCAGTCCTCCCCCGACAGACACACGGGGGGT
>JAODAL010056483.1:0-23261 GCA_025379985.1 Phyllomedusa bahiana | reverse complement strand
GAAACCCAAAAACCCCATTTTGTAGCGGTTTACAATTTCGTGTATTTCGGTAAAATCAGCAAGAGAAAACTTGAAATTTAAAACCTTCCGGTATGAATTATGCTACAGAAAAATGTCTTTTCTGCCAGTGAAAAAGACGGTTTTCTTTTAGTCACCACAACAGCAGAACAACACTTAATTAACCCCTGGATGTAAATTGCGCAAAAGAATTGAGCAACCAAAAATGAAGGGGTATTTGGATTGTAAAAACGCTGTTCCTTTAAATGAATACAACAGGAATAAGCTTAGATAACCCTTGGATATTCAATGTGCTGTGAGCAGATAGCATTAAAATGTATATGCAGCTGCATCGGACGCACAGCGGACTTCGGTTCCAATACCCCACAACATCAGAATTAGAACGTTAAGAGCAGCAGTC
Source organism: Phyllomedusa bahiana (assembly GCA_025379985.1). Classification (NCBI taxonomy): domain Eukaryota; kingdom Metazoa; phylum Chordata; class Amphibia; order Anura; family Hylidae; genus Phyllomedusa; species Phyllomedusa bahiana. Next base: position 22,843 of record JAODAL010056483.1, on the reverse strand, counting down.
TCTGAGACAAGCTGTGACACCCCCCAAAAATCGCTGTATAAAAATGAGTTCTTTAGTAAGAGATATCATTACAGCGTGGCAGCACCTTCCCTAATCAGTACAGTGAGAGCGGTATGAGCTCCCAGCGTCGCGCCTGGACTTATATAGTGCAGTGACGTCACAGAAACCCGCCGGTCTCTGATTGGCTTCATCTCGGCACATGTCATGTAGACATGTGCCCACAGCCATTTTATCAATCAAAAGCACACTTTGTTCACGCGAAGTACCCCAAACTTCGACTTCATTCAGAACCGAAGTTTTCCTGAAATTCTAAACGAATTCCACTTCGTTAGAATCAATTCGCCCATCTCTAACCTTTATATATATCGAAGTATACAATATCATATGTCTTTCAATATGTTAAAATCTGTATTTCTTACACTCTGCTCCCCAGCACTGTTGGGCAGATAAAAAATCACATACTGGAAAAATATTAAATATGAGGTATTAGTTGGTAATGGGGCCCCAATACACAAGCTCACAAGCCTCGTCACGGCTCCTCATGTCTTGTGAGTCCCTACACTAACAATTTACAGAAAAAACATACAAAAAATGGGACATTACTTACTCAAAAAACACTCCAGTTCTTAGGGGCTTGTTCACAGCACAATGGCCGAACTAAACTGGACCCAGAAGCTAGCAACTCTGGCCTTTATGCTAACTGGGAAAAAAAATCACAGGTGCAGCTAATTGCTTGAGCAAGATGAAAAACTGCACACCAACTTAACACCTATTCACACCAGCATGCAAAAAAGCCGCAGTATAATGCATGGGAAGATTGTACAGATGCAAAATTACCAATAAAACAACCACTCACACAACCTCAGTGCATGAGGGGGGTGGTTGCTGGTACTACAATTGCATATAATAAGGCGATACAAAAGGGTGCCATAAATATAGATACGTGTGGTACACCATGCTGGCTTACAACCTATTAGTGACACCCATACTATTAGACTAGGCGGGCTGCCCAGCATTTTCTAAGTGTTCAGCACAAAACACAGGCACATTCTGCTCCCCAGCACTGTTTGGCAGATAAAAAAATGACATACTGGAAAAATATTAAATATGAGGTATTAGTTGGTAATGGGGCCCCAATTCACAAGCTCACAAGCCTCGTCACGGCTTCTCATGTCTTGTGAGTCCCTACACTAACAATTTACAGAAAAAATATACAAGAAATGGGACATTACTTACTCAAAAAAAACTCCAGTTCGTAGGGGCTTGTAAAAAGATTGTAAAAATCAGAAGGGAGGAGGTATATGTCTTTATATAAAATCCTGTCTAAAGTCAATGCTACAGGAATATATAGATACAGGAAATGAACATGTGGAGTCCTTATGCCTCTCACCTCCTGTCTCTTTCCCCCTCCTTGTAGATTGTAAGCCCTCGCGGGTAGGGTCCTCTCTCCCTCTGTCGTGCCAATTGTCATTATCCCTTATCACTGTACTCATTTGACTTATGTAATGTATGTAATCCCCTCGAATGTACAGCGCCCTGGAATCAATGGCGCTTTAAAATAAATAATAATAATAATAATAATAATAATAATAATAATAATAATAATTATGTCTTAGATATACATGGTGGTGATAAAAATAATAAAATTCTGTTAGTGGTCTGCTATAGGTTACCAAATATAACAGAACCCATGAAAGATCTACTACTCAGGCAAATAGATGAGGTGGCTAATCATAATGAAGTTGTGTTTATGGGTGACTTCAACCACCCAGACATAAATTGGGAAACTGAAACCTGTGGCTCTCCTAAAGGAGACAGGTTTTTGTCAATGACTAAAGAATCTTTCCCAACTAGTGCAGGAGCTGACTGAGGCTATGTTCACACGGCAGTAATTACGGGACGTATTTCGCCCGCAATTACGCCGTGTGCTAGGGAGCGAGGGCGGGGGGTGGGCGGCGTATACGCCGTGAATAATTGACATTTCACTTCTCTCCCCGCTCGGCGTATTGTGCGAGCGGGGAGAGGAGACGTAATCCATAGTTCTCTATGAGAACTGTGGATTACCGCAATGACTGGGACGTATCTCGTCCCGTTCTTAGCGCAGTACGGCGCGAAATACGGGACGAAATATGTCCTAGTTCAAGCCGTTTGAACATAGCCTAAAGGGAAGGCCCTTCTGGACTTAATAGAGTAACAAAGGTTCAGGTTGGGGAGCACCTAGGAAATAGTGACCACAATATAATAAGTTTTCAATTATCCTTCAATAGAGTATATTATCGAGTAGCTACAAAAACACTGAAATTCAAGAAGGCTATTTTTTTTACGTGTTTTTATTAAAAGTATTAATAATTTTTTTAACATAAAATGGCATACAAACCATGGAGAACAGCCATACACAGATAGAAGGGTTAACATAGAATTTTGACAGGTACAGAAATGCATTCCATAAAATATGAGGTTTCGCAGAGCAAGCTAACGGATGAAAATCATGCTGTCCAAAAAATATAAGGTTTGACACAGCAGTCTGGCAGATACAGGAATGCATTCCATAGATTATGAGATTTTACAGAGCAAGCGAACAGGTATCGTGCGTTCCATAAAATATGAAATTCAATAGAGAATTCTGACAGATATAAAAATTCGTTCCAAACTACGCAGAAGCATCTTCTTCGAGTGCACCACGGGAGCGCCATCAAGCAGGAGAAAGAAATTTCTTATCTCGGTGCTGGCATGCGTCTCCAACCTGGGGCACTCCCGCCGCTGTTTAAAGTGTTATCACGCGCCTGTTGAAGGCGCTCCTATATGAACCTTTGCTCTGCGCATGATAGACATAACGAGGAGAATGTATGCCATAAACAAACTAAACACACAACTAAAAGGAGGAAAAGGGAAGGGGAAGAGGGGGAGTGTGGGAGGGAGACAAACATGGGAAGTTTCACCCGTGGCCCAGACGTCCACCACACCCAGAGCTAACCAGCAGTCGTGCAGGATCACGTTGTTTGTTCGAGTGTTGCACTCAATGGATTAGTTGTTAGGTACCATATTGTGAATTCAAAGCATTTTTTGATTTTATCTTGGATGTGTACAGGGAGGAGTACAATAAATTTTGTCCATATCTGAAAAATGTACCATTTTCAAACTTCAAAAATTTCTCAGTGTAAGATAGTTATTCCACTCAAAAAAGTTTATAAGTAGCACCTACCATATGTCTACTGTAGTTCGGCATAATTTTTTGTCTTTTTTTTACGACATTAAGGGGATTAGAAATTTAGTAGTCATTTTTAACATTTTCAAGAAAATTTGCAATATAATTTTTTTTAGGGACCATTCCAGTTCTAACGTGATTTTGATTGGCCTTTATGTTAGATACCCCCATAAATGACTGCATCTAAGAAACTACACCCCTTAAAGTATTCAAAACAGAATTTAAAAAGTTTATTAACCCATTAGGTGTTTCACAGGAATTAAAGCAATGTGTAAGTGAAATTTCAAAATGTCACTTTTTTTGCAGATTTTTAATTTTTATCCATTATTCACAACAACACAGGAGATGTGACCAGGGAAATTCAACTTAATATTGATTCCACGGATTCTGCCATTTTCATAGATATCCCATATGTGGCCCTAGTACGCTATTTGGCTCAACCACAAGCCTCAGAGTAGAAGGAGCACCTACCGGACTCTGGGGTCTCATTTCAATATGATTTTATTTAGGTGCCATTTCAGATTTGCGGACACCCTGAGATGCTAAAACTTAATAAACACCCCTAAAAAGACCCATACAGTGACCCCACAGGTGTTTCACAATTTTTTCTAGCATTAGGCTGTGAAAATGAAGAAATGTTTTTTTCCAACAATCTGCAATGTTAGCTGAAAATGTATAATTTTTACAAAGAATCCTGGAAAAAAGCACCCCAAATTTTGTTACACAATTTCTTCCAAGTTTAGCACTACCCTATATATAGGTGTAAACTGCATGGGAGGGCGTATAAGGGAGGAATCACTATTTGGCTTTTGGAATGCAGATTTTGGCTGGTGCTATGTTGCATTTGCAAAGCCCCCAAAGTACCAGAATAGGTGTAACCTTCCAGAACTCATTCCATTTTGGATTCAATACCCCTCATGGATCTCATGTAGGGGTGTATTGTGTATTTTTGGGGTACAGGTGTTCCATAGTTTTTTTTATCATTGGGCCATGAAAATGGGAGGGAGGGGGGAAACACAGTTCCGTCATTGTTTTTTGGGTCTTAATTTTACAGCGTTCGCCCTGCAGTGTAAATGACATGATAACTTTATTCTGAGGGTTGGTACAATTGCAATGATATACATTTTATATAGTTTTTTATGTTTTATTACTTTTACACAATAGAAATATGTCTATAAAAAATAGCATTTTTATGTCGTCCTTGTCTGACAGCCATAACTTTTTTATTTTTCTGTATTCGGAGCTGATTATAGGCTTGTTTTTTTGCGGAATGAGTTGAAGTTTTTATTGGTACCATTATGGGGTGCATATGATGCATTGATCACTTTTTATTACAGGGTAATAATACAGAAATCCTGGTAGTGTTTTTTTATTTTTTACATCGGTCACTGTGCAGTATAACTGACAAGCTAGCTTTACCCAGCAGGTCAATACGACTACAGTGATACCCAATTTGTATATTTTTTATGTTTTACTGCTTTTACACAATAAAAACACTTTTACTAAAAAAGGAAAACAAAACAAAAGGAAAACGTTTTTTCATCGCCATAGTCTGAGAGCCATAAGTTTTTTATTTTTATGTGTACGGAGATGTTTAGAGGCTTGTTTTTTGCGGGATGAGTTGCCATGTCTATTGGTGTCATTTTTGGGAGGACAAGACTTTTTGATCAGTTTTAAATGCGTTATTTGGAAGGCAGGGTGAAGAAAATACTGCAATAGTGTTTTTTATTTTTATTTTTAACAGTGCTCACCGTGCAGTATACGTAAAAAGTTAGTTTTAGTCTATAGGTCGATACGATTATGGCGATACCCAATTTATATAGTTTTTTTTATGTTGAAGCGCTTTAAAAAAGTGTTTTTATTGTGTGAAACAATATTTATGCATCACTGTATTCTAATAGCCATAACTTTTTTTTATTTTTCCATATACAGAGTTGTGTAAGGACTGTTTTTTTGCAGGAGGAACTTTATGTGCTGTGGGATGAACAAAAATCACAATTCTTTTATTGTTTTTTTTGTTTTTTCTTAACACCATTAACCGTGCAGGTTAATTAATATCAGGTAATGACCTGATATTCTGATCACTCATACAAAAGGAGATCAGTACAGAGCAGAAATGCTATATACTGGTCTCCAAGGCGACTGTCAATCACCATGCCTGGCAATGCCAACAATGCATTGCGGGCCGGGTGATGTCACAGACAGCCAGGGAAGTGTTTTTTTCACTTCCCAGGCTGTCTGGTAGGAGACCAGCCGTGGCGATCGTGCCGCAGCTGCGGCGAGAGCAGACAGAAAAAGCTCCATTCTTCTATCTGCGGCCTAGTTGCGGCGATGTTAATAGACCACCGCAGCTAAGAGGTTAATCACCCGAGGCCGGAGCTCACGCTGACCGTGGGTGATGTAGCATGAGTCCATCAGTCATATACCGTTGGTCCCATGTCGTGATTGTGCGGAGCTTACTTGTAATCCCCCATGATCTCCAGGACGTACCCATACGTCCATTTGCGGGAACACACTTCCCACTAGTATTTATGGGTACGTCCAATGTTGGGAAGGATTTAAATATATTAAAGGTCAATATAGATATCTCTCCCAAGATCTATTTATACCCAGGACTGTATCCTGAACAAGAGGGCATCCTCTACGTCTTGAAGAAAGAAGGTTTCTACATAGACAGGGATTTTTTACTGTAAGAGCAGTGAGACTATGGAGCGCTCTGCTAGAGGAACTTGTCATGATGACTTCACTAAGAGAATTCTAAATGGGTCTTGATGCATTTCTAGAGTGCAATATTATAACAAGTTATAGTGACTAGGATTCTGAAGAAGGAGTTTAATTCTGATTGCCAGATTGGAGTCATGAAGGAAATTTTTCCGTGAAATGACTTCTACCTCATGGGGGTTTTTGCCTTCCTCTAGATCAACACTCTAGGACAAGTTTGAACTGGATGGACACCTGTCTTTATTTACCCTTATAAACTATGTAACTATGTAAGTGTCCCCACAAATGGGACCAATAAAAACACTAATAAAGGCTCATACTGCAAAAAATAAGACCCATATGTAGTTCTGTACACAGAAATATAAAAAGGTTATGGCTCTCAGACTATTGTGATGCAAAAACATGTTTTGTTTTTATTTAAATAAAAGTGTTTTGTATTGTGTAAGAGTAGTAAAACAAAAATATGTAAATTTGGTATTGTTGTAGGATTGCTGTATTTTGTTCATCCAGTTTTTTGTTCATCCTTGATAAAAAGTGATCAAAGTGTCATATGAACCCTAAAATGGGATGACTGAAAATGGCAATTTATCCTGCAAAAAACAAGCCCTTAATTCCATATACAGAAAAATAAAAGTTATGTCTGTCAGAATATGGTGACATTAAAATGCAATTCTTTACAAAAGCATTTTTGTTATGTAAAAGTAGTAAAACATATAAAACTATATAAAACGGAGATTGTTGTAATTGTACCGACCCGCATAGTGAACTTAGCATGTCACTTATACTGCATGGCAAACACTGTAAAAATGAAACCCAAAAAACAATGGCGGAACTGCTGATCTTTTTTTTTCACTTTTACAACCCAATGCTAAAAATACCAAACTGTAAAACACCTATGGACCCAAAATACACCCCCCTAGATAAATTCCTCAGGGGAGTGTTGATTCCAAAATAGGGTAACTTTTTGGAAGGTTTCACCTCTACTGCTAATTTGGGGGCTTTGCAAATGCTAAATGGCACCCATCAAATCTGCGTTCCAAAAGCCAAATAGTGTTCCCTCCACTTGTTTGCTCCCTGAGTGTCTCCAAACCAAGCAATATCGGATATGACATATAGAAAATTGGATAAGAATTTTTTGGGGTGTTGTTTTTTTCCAGGATTCATTGTGAAACAGATTGAATGTTTTCATCTTAAATAACTGCATATTATGGAAAAAAATTAAATTTTCCATTGTCAACAGCCTTAACTCTAAAAATCTGAGAAACTCAGTTAGGGCTATGGTTCTCACTACACCCTGGATATATTCCTTAATGGTGTATGTTTCCAAATTTTTTTAGGGGTGCTTTATTTAGTTTTTGCAATTTACACACTTAGGGTGTCTGCAAACCTGAATTGGTACTAGAAAATTTCCTAATGAAATGAAACCCAAATAATCCTGTCTAAGGGCTGATTGGTTGAGTCAAATAGTGTACTAGGACCACATATGAGATGTCTCTAAAAACTGCAGAAACAGAGGAATCAATGTTGAGTTGCATTTCCCTGGTAACATCTACTGTGTTCCAGTTAATAGTGGACGTAAATTGAAAATCTGCAAAAAAAAAGTTAAATTTTATAATATATCACCCCCACTTTGTTTTAATTCCTATGAAACACCTAGATGCTATTTTGAATACTTTAAGGGGTGCAGTTTTTTAATTGGAGTCATTCATGGGGGTGTCTTACATATAGGTCCTTTAAAGTCACATCCGAACGGGACTGGTCCCTAAAAATATCTATTTTCTTGAAAATGTGAAAAATTTCACAAAAATGTGCGTTTAAATCTAAAATTTTCATGTATCCGAAAAGTAGCAGAAGGGCATTTTGAAATAGTTAATATATTCATTGTTTGACTGTTTCGTAATCTTTGTAGACTGCTGCTGTTACGTTTTTCGGTTTTCAAAACAGTAAAAGTACCCCAAAGTGGTTATAGTGCTCTCTTTTGTACTTTCAGTTATAGCCTATTGTGCAGATAGGTACACCACATAGCAGGTAGGTACGGTAGATTCTTCTATTTTGGTAGGTAGACCCTCATACTAGGCAGGGAGATAGACCTCAATTAGTTTCTACTTACATCTTTTAGGAATGTAACTACCTAGATTAGGTAGACAGATAAGAAAGCAGTCCCATATTATTAAGTTATAGGGATCCTGTGGTAAACTGGGAAGATTAAAACCATGAGGTAGTCTATGAAGATAGACACCTTTTAGAGAGCTTAGGATTTGTGGATCGTCCCTAATTAGGTGTATAGGCATGTGGCAGTGCAACCATTGGGTGGTCGCTTGGTCTCTGCCACTAGGTGGCGTATACGTGCCACCGAGAGTCTGGTCTCGGTGGGGAAGAACAGGGATTGTCAGTCGAGCTAATTTGGGTGCTGACTCTTGTACAGATCAAGGCTAAATGTCCCAGCACTAAGGGCTGGCTTCCGGAACAAACTGCAGATGGGTGGGTGGTTGTATCCGAGTTCAGTCCTATTGTCCAGACTGAGGTATGGGGTAGGTCTTGGAGATCTATTAAAGCCCCTTTATACTCAGTGGTGATCAGGGGGAGTGGTTGCTTGTTGGGCAGTGTGGAGTTAGCGGCAGAGGAGCCAAGAGAAGGGGCTCTTGCACCCAAAGGATGAGAAGAGGACATGAATAGGAGAGATTGGTGAGACTTATGTGTGCTAGTGTTGGAGGGGACTCTGTGCTAGAGTAGGCACTGACACCGGTAGTTGAGGGCTAAACTTGGTTATGTTATGTTACTGGTCCAAACGATACTGAGGATTTTATGTTAGATGGGTTTTGGTTATTGGACTACTGTACTCGTGCCTGTGCTCCGTGAAAAGTTTAAACAGCTGGCTTAGAGCGCCAGTTTATAAACCTATTTACCTGTTGCCGTCATTTTGTGCCATCTGCTTACCAATGCAGCGTGTCGTCAGAGCTTTGAAAAACCCCCTGAGACTGTCATAGATGGATGCATCTGGACGAGTGTTGAGATCTTCTAATGATGGTGGAGGATGTGGGCATAATTGCGAATGACCTGGCAAGATTGGCAAGCTGGCTATAGATGTGATGCATGGAAAAAAAAATTGCATTAAAGTTACTGCAGCATATTGAGAAAGCGCAGTGGCCTCAATTGTGATATAGCGGTGCTTAAAAGAGGATCTGTGTGTGTTTATAAAAAAAAGATGTGTTGAGCTAATATTGGAAATTTTTTTGATTTGGGTCTTGGAGGAACTCCTTGCCCAGCTGATGAAGTCCATGTGAAGGAGTATAACTGACGCTGCTAACTGCACTCATGCGTAGGAAGGTAGGGGTGGACAGATCAGATAAAGCAGCGAGAGCTATCCTCCAGAACGCTGTAGGCATATTAGATGTCTCCGCGCCCTATATTGAACTGCAGAACCCAGAGGGTGTCTCTGTGGTTTATCCTGCAGGAAAAGTAGTAATACTGCCTACTTTAAGTGGGAAGTTAGATTGTGAGATTGCGATGGGATAACTAGGTAATGAGTTGATGTTCCAGGAAGGTACAAGCAGAATGTTGTTACTGTAGCCAGAAGTGGGAAAAATCTGTTGCTATGGGCAACCAACTAGTATTCGGACTGCCGGATTCGGATGTTCAGTGTGGTAGGAGGCCGTATCCACCTTGATTCGAGAAGGTGTCTTCGGTGAGAATTGATAGTTGCCATGGGACTGTTTACTGCGATTGCCGTCGGCAACACGCCCTCCGTTTCCTCAAACAGTGAGCTGTACCACAAACAATCAGAGGGAGCCTGCTACATGTCTGAAAAAAGGGAGCTGTTGGAGGTGCAACAGTAGTGGAGAGATGTGCTCCTGAATCTGCATCCTCTACAGGAGGAGGCCGGAGAGGTATGCAGCTGCAAGCCCTGGAGATAAGTCCCAGGTGATATGGAGCCCCGAACAGGCTTTGACATGGGACAGTAGAAGCAGCTAGAGATGATAACTCATGATGACACCTCTAGTAGATCGATAGTGGTGTGGAGACCGTTCATGGGACTGGTAAGACTGCTCAGAATGGGGTGTATTGCTCGAGGAGATGACACTGTTTTTATGTACCGCACGGGTGTAGTGTCTGGTGAGAACAGGAGTGGAGCAAGCAAGGCACTGTGAGTGGCTGTGTATCTCAGGATGTCTCCCAGGCGGCATTCCTGAGGGATTGGTGACTTGTTATCAACTGTGGTGTGAATAATTGTGCCAGCAGAAAATTGATGATGTGATGATGTGTTGATGATGATAAGAAAGACAATAGATTGATACTTTTTGATGTCACTCACGTTTTGTGCGAGGGGGTGGTTCCAGCATGTATCACAAGGTTGGACTCCAGTACTGCAGTGTTGGTGAACAAGCAACTACTGGTGCGGGGAGGGCTTTGGCAAAAAAAAAAGGCTATTGACAGTAGTAGAGAGAGTTCAGGTTTGCCCCTGAGGAGGTCATTGCTGTGTATGGAGTGGAAAAATGCAGTGTAAATTAAAGTGACGGTCTTTGCTGCGCCAGAGCAGCAGAGGGTGCGTGAGCTTTGATTGTGCCCTGAGGTCATGGGGAGGAGAGAGGCCCCAAGTAGATCAGGTGATGAGTGTCCTGTGGAGGTATAGCACCAGCAGTTTATGTTTGATTCTTAGTTGGTACAGAGAGAATGTTTGCCTGCTTTAATGGAACTTCTGAAAGTATGATTGCCTGAAAGGAGAAACAGAATGTGTGTGTCCATGAAGGTGATTGCTCTGGTGCTGAATATGTAATGTATGAGGAGACTATTGTGTACGTGCTGAATGTGCTGGGTTATCAGTATCTTAAGGGGAAAAAAAATACTCTGTAAAGAGTCTCAGTGGCAGTGTGGGAGTGGATGGCTGTAGAGTGTCTGTGCTACAGGGGTGATCGATGTTGATTCATTCAAGAATGTTGGAAGAGAGATGTGTGAAAACTACGTGTGGAAAAAAAAATGGTGTGCAAGGCAGATTTTGTGGCCGATCAATGTAGATCTCAGAGTATAGTTTCTTAGTGATGACAATCTCATATTGTAGACCCTGCAGGGATGATGATGAAAGACTTGTGCTTGATGACCCAGGATAGAGTGCAGCTAAGGTAACTTAGTCTCTAATGGATTGCTTTTATTATCTACTCAGTAGCTATTCTAGACTGGCAGATGGTCGAAAGTGACCTGCGAGTATAACGTAGATGTGGGGAAAATGTGAGTCCGCTATAGAAACTGAGGTGGGGGATGTAGGCCTTGTCAAGTGATAGTGTGGGGCTGGTCAGAGTGTTTGACATACTATGTAGCGTTAAGGAAATCCCCAGTAAAGAAATATGATGGGTAAATGACAAGGGTTTCGCTATATGTAGCTGTTATGATCTGCAGTGCCCCATGAGGTAATAGACAGGCTATTACTGAGAGTTTCCTTGGAGAGCGTTACAAGAGGGATTGGGTAGGAAATGTCGGTTTCAGGGAGCAATGAGTGGTTTGTACATGGAGGGAATGTCGGTCTAATGGAATATTTGTATGAAGGGGCACCGTTACTGCATTGGATGTCACAGCGTTATAGGAGAGGCGCTTTGTCCCGCTCTGAATGGGAAAAATCCTAAGAAATCAGGTGATGAGGTTGGCTCGTGGAACCCTGGCAATTAGTCTTCACGATGTTATGGGGGCCCACGGTTGGGTCTAGGGTAGCGGGTAAGTTATCAGTGAGGTAAACCAGATTTCCATTCTGGTACGAAATATCAAGGTGATCAGATAGTAGCCAAGAGTTGAGTGTGTGCTTCAGTGATGGTCAGTGAGGACCGAGGCATTGGGTGATAGAGATAGTCGTGCTCTTCTATGTTGTAATCCTACAGCAAAGCGTTGAAGGTTTGGGGATATAAGTGCAGCCTAGGAGCAATGGTGGATAGTGACTCTTGAGAGTGGTGATGTCTATTATGCCTTGGTGAAGATAGTAGTGAGGTTGTCTAAGGGAGTAACCGTGGAATGTTGGACTATGCGGGCTGAAAATGGTGTGGTACCGATTGTTGCAGAGTATGTATGGGTTTATCCTTCTGGTTGTAATGTGGCTATGAAAAACCTGTCGTTTTGCTCAGTGTGGGTGGAGTGCATGGTGTGTTAGCCTATGCTGTAAGTGAGCTAGTGCATGTGAAAACTGCTTAGTTCCTTGCCCTGAGGATGTTCGAAGTGAAAGACGGTGGCCATGTAATAGAAATTAGGACTCCAGGAGATAAGTGTTGTGTAAGGGTTATCAAGGCTCCATACGTGCCTTTATAGGGGGGTGAGGATATGTTGCACAAGTGCTAGTCAGGGTGTGGTAGCCCATGGTAGCTGCCATAGGTGAGAGGCATAACTGTTGACACGAGAGTCTGGTCTTCGGCGGGGGAAAGCAGGGATTGGTCAGTCGCAACTTTTGGGCGCTGATTTGTACAGGAGATGGCTATGTCCAGCTACTAAGACTACTTATACTCAACAGGTGATCTGGGGGTAGCATCCTGCATGAGTGGAGAAGCAGAGGAGCCAAGGAGAAGGGCTCTTGCACCCAAAGGCTTGGAGAAGATGCCTGAAAATAGGAGGAGTTGAGTGAGGACTTGGGTTTTAGGGAGGGGCTGTTGCAGTAGGCACTGACTCTGGTAGTTGAGGGTCTAGTAAACTTGGATATGTGTAGTTGAGTTGGCAGACGGCTCGAGGGATTGTTTGTGATTATGTGTTGATTGTTTATGTGACTTACTGTACCGTGCCCTGTGATCGGTGAAATAAAGTGGCTCGAGAGCCAGTTTAATAAATATATTTATCTTGAAATCAATTTTGTGCCTGATGACTGTTACGCCAATAGTGGCGAATCCGCATGAGCTGAAAAACACCTGAGGACTGTCCAAGGATGGCGGATGGCGAGTGTGAGTCTTAAGCTCCCAATTAGAGTAGCTAGTTAGATAAGTACCATAGGATGAGATCACAGGCCGCAACAGAAATATCAGGGCCCATACTGTGAAGACTGCCCCCCGTAAGACCCTGCCCCCAGGTACCCCGTTTGCGCCAAGCAAAAAAAACGGGCCTTAGATGACAAGAAAGTAATGCGTCGTTTTCCCAACATAATACAGTGTGCCAAAAAATGGACCTTTATTGTGTAGACAAATTGCAGTGGAAGTCACAATTGTCGGATTGTTCACACATCTAAGTGATAGTCACTAAGGGTTTGATACATTTTCATCCTCATATCCTCTCTCTCTCACTCCCACATACAGATTATCCCTTCATCCCACATTAAATATCCCCTCACCCAATAAATTTCCCCCTCATACCACCACATAAATATCTACTCCTCCACAACAGACAATATCCTCCAATCCACATTACAAATATCCCCCTATCCACCAACATTACAATATCACGTGCTCTCCACTCATACATTTCCCATCCACCATCAATATCTAATGTGCCTACCCACATACAATATCTCTCCACCACATACAATATCCCCACCCATCATACAATATCTACCTCCACACACATACAATATCCCACTCCACTCCACATACATATCCGTATCCTCAATTCCACAATACAGAAGTTATCCCCCTCACCCACATACAATTTCCCCCTCCACCCACATAAATATCCCCTCACACCACATACAATAATCTCCTCCTACACGATAGTCAAACATACTCAATATCCCTCCTCACGCCACACATACAAAGTTTTCCACTCCACCCACATACGAGCAATATCACCACTCTCACCCTCATTACACAATATCACCCTCCACCACCACTACATATCACTATCTCATCCACATACAATATGTCACCGCCTCCCTTGTTCCCTTAGGTTCTCAGCACTCCACCACCTTCCTAAAATAGAGACACCCAGCTCAGAAAGTAAGTGTTGAACTCCTAAATCACCAGTAGGTATTAACCTACAACATAACGACACATTAGAGACACATAGACGAGATTCAGAACCTGATAGGTTTAAACTACACACCGCCCAAATAAGTGACCAACATCATAGAGAGTGCAAACAGCGCAGGTATAATACTACAACCGCCACATAGAAGACCAATAGAGTGACAGACAACAGATCAGGTATAATACAAAACAACAGCAATATTAGAGACCATTATGTGAAAGGTCAGACAGCGAGTTGTCAGTATATCCTACAAACATCGCCTTTATTGAATGGACCACATAGAGGTCAGACACCAGATAAGGCTATAACCTACAACACTAGGCACATAGAGACAAATAGAGTCAGGGACCACCAGTCCAGGTAATAATTACTACAGTGATAACAGCATCGATTTCTTAGTAATTTAGAAAGAAAATAAACCATGAATGTCAGAACTCTCACACGGTAGATGTCATATTGAGGAGTAGTTTCTCTTTTGACATTGAGTCGATTTCTTATACCTTTTTTTTCATGTCCTCTTGTTCCACCCCTCGCTCGAGATGACTTGTCTAACCACGGCCACAACTCATCCCTGCAAGAAATTATACACACAGATACTAGAACCCCTAAATTTTCCAGCATTCTTTCCTATTCCCCCCTTGTCCAAAACTTCCCCAGGGGTGGGAGGGGGGCGGTACAGCCAAAAACCCCTTAGAGGCCTAGTTTTAAAGGGGGTTGGAGGGTGGGGAGAGGACAACCCCCTGGAGATAATGTCAGCTATGGGTGCCCCCCTAAAAATTATTTTACCAGGAGGTAGGAAAAAGGGAAAAGGTCCCGGTAATTTAATGGGCCCCCTTTTTGGTATGGGACCCCCCCCGGATTAAAATTGGTTTAGGCCAGCCCCAGGTGGTTGGGGGGTTTACCTACCCATGAGCCCCCTTTGTTTTTTGGCGGTCAGGGCCCCCTTTAGGGGGTTAGGTGGAGTCAGGGCCCCCCTTTAGGGTTAGGTGGAGTCGGGGGGGGCCCCCTTTAGATGTTGGGGCAGCCGGGGGCCCCCTTTAGGAATGGGCCAGGGCCCCCTTTAGATTTTGGCGCCGGGGCGGGCCCGGGGACGAGGCATTTTGGTGCCCTAGGCGGTACAGCCAATGGCGCCCCCCACCCTCGCTCTCAAAAAATACCCCCCCCCACACACACACGCACTAATTCCTCTCACCCTGCCCCAGGCCCGTCACTAATTTTCTGCACTTTCCCAACATAGCTCCCGCCATCTCCTCAGCAGTCACGGGCCAATGAAAATCAGCCCTGACAAATTTGCATTTTCAAAATCGCTCCCCCCTTTATGACAGTGCAATACCCCTAAATAACAGTCACTAAATTAATCCCCCGATACATGGAGCAAATCACCAGACGAATGATTGTTACTAAAAAAACATCCTAAAAAACCAAGCCCCAAAAACTATTACTACTTAAGGCTCAAATAATTCTGCCAGGACCTGACCGAACGAAAACCCCACATGTGAACTATCAGCTGTACACAGGCTCTGAAGACATATCCCACCGCCATACAGGGGACCATATAGTGGTAGATACTAGTTGTATGTAGGCTCTGCAGAAATATAAGTGATTACACCGCAGTTACATTTAGTGACTCACCGGAGACGTCTTTTCTGATTAGCGTCATTCATTTTTCCTTTTCTTCTCCATCCGGTCCACACCTTCATGCCAATTGCCCCCGGCCAAGACTCGTCTGAGGATTTGGAACCCAAAATTTTTAGATTCCTCACATTTCCAGTAATCTTAATTTTAGATAGTCCTAGTCAGACAGGTATATAGATATGCCTCTCAGTCAGGCAGGTATATAGATATTGTCCCTTAGCGTAGGTATATAAAATTTGGGGCACTCAGGCAGGTTTAGCTAGGGGCTCAGGCCATATAGCTAGGGGTTCAGGCAGGCCGTATGGGGGTACAGGCAGGCGTTTATGGGGGCTCAGGCAGGGGGTATGGGGCCACAGGCAGGCGTATTGGGGGCCACAGGCAGGCATTATAGGGGCCAAGGCAGGCGTATGGGGCCACAGGCAGGCGTATGGGGCCTCAGGCAGGGTTTTGGGGGCCTCAGGCAGGCGTTTTGGGGGCTTTGGGAGGCGTATAAGGGGCCACAGGCAGGCGTATGGGGGCCACAGGCAGGCGTATGGGGGCACCAGGCAGGCGTATGGGGGCACCAGGCAGGCGTATAGGGGCCACAGGCAGGCGTATAGGGGCCACAGGCAAGTGTAAAGGGGCTCAGGCAGGCGTATGGGGCCACAGGCAGGGGTATGGGGCCACAGGGAGGGGTATGGGACTTTAGGCAGGCGTTTTGGGGACCTCAAAGGGAGGCGTATTGGGGGGCACCGGCAGGCGTATGGGGGCTCAGGCAGGCGTTATTGGGGACACACAGACAGGGAATGGGGGCTCAGGCCGGCTGCTGTGGGCACCAGGCAGGGTTATAGGGGCACCAGGCAGGCATTATAGGGGGCCGCAGGCAGGCATTTTTAGGGGGCCCCGGCAGGCGTATGGGGGCCCCAGGCTGAATTAGGGGGCCACAGGCAGTCATTATAGGTGGCCCTAGGCAGGACAAGGGGGCCGCAGGCAGGCTTTAGGGGGCCGCGGCAGGGGATTATAGGGGGCCGCAGGCAGGTTATGGGGGCCCAGGCAGGTATAGGGGCCGCAGGCTTTAAAGGGGCCCAGGCGGGATATGGGGGGGCCACGGCAGGCGAGGGGGGCCACGGGAATATGGGGGCCACAGGGGGCCCTTTAAAAACAACAACATAAACTTACCCAATTGGGGCCGCCCCTTTGCCCCAGCCCGCGCTCCCCCGGCAGTCCTCGGGGCGGCCCTGTGGCGCTGTGCCCCCGAGGAGAGGCAGCGTCGCGATACATCACGTCATTGCAACCTGCCGGTGAGGGGCTGGGGCCGCGGGGGCCCCTCACGCTATGGGGAAAACCCGGGGCGGCCCCGCTGTGTGGGCCCCTGCAGCTCAGGGAAGGATCCAGCAAACCCTCCGGGGAGCGGCCCCGCACGTCTGCGGGGCAGGGAGGCTTGCTTCTGCCCGCAAAAAACCGGTCACAGAAGCGGCGTTCGGCCACGACAGGGGCCTGGACCCCCGGCGGGGTCGGGGCCCTGCGGGCCCTTAGGGATGGCTGAGGTAGGGGGCGCCTACCTTTGGCCTACCCGTCGTCCCCCGGCCCGCAGCCGGGGCCCCCCTTTAAAAATTTTGGCACCAGGGCCCCTTTAGTTATAGGCGCGCCGGGCCCCCCTTTAGAGATAGGCACCCCCAGGGCCCCCTTTAGTGATGGGCAGTCGGGGCCCCCCTTTAGTGTTTAGGCACGGGGGGACCCCCTTTAGTGATAGGCAGTCAGGACCCCCCTTTAGGATAAGCAGTGGGGACCCCCTTTAGAGATGGGCAGTCCCGGGGCCCCCTTTAGTGATAGGCAATTCGGGGCCCCTTTAGTTTTGGCAGTGGGCCCCCCTTTGGGGTAGGCAGCCCAAGGGCCCCCCTTTAGTGAAAGGATCAGGACCCCCTTTATGATAGGCATCGGGGGCCCCCTTTTTTGTGATAGGCAGCGGGGCCCCCTTTTAGTGATAGGAGTCCCCCCCCTTTTTGGATAGGCGCCCCAGGGACCCCTTTAGGATAGGCAGTAGGACCCCCTTTAGTGATAGGCGCGCCAGGGACCCCTTTAGGATAGGAGTAGGCCCCCCTTTAGTGAAGGCGCGCAGGGACCCCCCTTTTGTGATAGGCAGTCGGACCCCTTTAGTGATAGGAAATCGGGGCCCCCTTAGTAATGCATTGGCCCCAGGGGACCCCCTTTAGTGATAGCACAGACCCCCTTTAGTGATAGGCATCGGCCCCCTTTAGTATAGGCACGGGCCCCCTTTAGTGAAAAGCGGGCCAGGCCCCCCCTTTAGGATGGGCAGGCCGGGGACCCCTTTAGTGATAGAAACGGGCCCCCCTTTTATGAAAAGCAGCCAGGCCCCCTTAGGTAGGCATCCGGGGACCCCCTTTAGTAAAAGGCAGCGGGGCCCCCTTTTTGGATGGGATCGGGCCCCCCTTTAGTGATGCAGCGCCGGGGACCCCCTTTAGTAAGGCATCAGGACCCCCTTTATTTGTAGGCAATCGGGCCCCCTTTAGAGATGGGCAGCATCCCCCCTAGTATTTTAAAAAAAAACAAACAATCACTTACCTGACCCGTCCGGGCCGTCCCCGAGCTGCCGCCGCCCCCCCTGCCGCCCGCAAGGCGCGGGAAGTGACTCCCCCCGCCCCCTACGTCACAGAGGGGTGGGGCCCCGCAGCTAAGGCCAATGTTTTTCGCCTGCCGGGAGATCACGAGGAGCGCGGGGGGGCCCTGCGCTCCGCTGACACCGGCGCCCCGGAAGCCGGGACACTATCCCCAGCTCCCCCGGTCCGGGGCCTCGGACCGGCCCGGGGCGGCAGAGACCCTCGGGGCCCGGGCCCCGGGCCCCCGGGACGGCACTGCCTCCGGGGCCCCCCCAAACCCGGGGGGCCCACACGGGGGCCGGGGGACCCGGGCGGCGGCCGCGCCCCCGGGCCCCCACTCTGCCTAGAAAAAGGGGGGCCCCGCTTCCCCGGGGGCCCCCTTTATTCCCAAACCGGGGCCCCCAAGGGGAGTACCGTTTTACCCCCGTAGGCGTCCGGGGTAGCCGGGTAGAGATCTTACCTACCTGGCAACAAATGGGGGCCCCTACCAACAACTAATATTAAAGCTAGTGGGCCCTATTAGGTAGGTAACACTCCTCCATATAGTGCAGACTGATTGCCAGCTCTGTAGGACTGTCCTCACAAGGGGCCAAAAATTTCCAACTCCCCCTTTTTTTGGCTGGGGGTTCCCCGCTTTTTGGGGTCCCTCCCGCCCCCCCGGGGATGGCATTCCTCCCTCCGCCTCACCTCCTTTAAATTCCGGCGGCCAAGATGGGGGGTGCTCACTCTTGCCCCCAACCGCTCCTAAGGCGTGAAGCGCCCAAACGGCCGCTCACCCGCCCGCTTCCACGGCGGGGGGTGGGGGGATGCCCCCCCCCCCTTCCCCCTTATTGGGCGTTGTCGCCCGGCAAAATCTACCTGGAAACCCAATGGGACATCTACCTGGCAACAAGGGGACATTACCGGGAACGGGGGGGACATCTCCTGGCAACAATGGGTCACTACCTGGAAAAACATGGGCACTCCCGGCTAACAAGGGGGCACTACCTGGCTAACAAAGGGGGCATGGGGCAACAAAGGGGGGCACCTACCTGGCTACAAATTTGCCACCGGGCTACGAGGGGCATCTATTGGCTACAAGGGCTCTCCGGGCCCCTTAAGGGGGCATAGGGGGTTAGGGGGGCTATACCTGGTAAAAGGGGCATCTACCGGGCTTTTTTCCAAAGGCTTTTTATGCTTTTAGGGGGAGTGGGGTGGGTTTTTTGAAGGGGGTGGCATACCGACAAATGGGGTGCCCATCGTTTTTTTTGCCGCCGCCACGCGCGCCCCCACAAAAAATCTCCGCTTTTTTATTTGAAAGTTGGCAACTATGCTAAGGCATAAAATTACTAACACAAAAAGCGGGCTTTCAATCTGCATGTATAAAATATGGGCCAAAAAAGTGCATAGGGGATTATAGTTATATGCTAATGTCTTGTTTTGGGCTGATTTTGGGCGATAATGGGTCAGCTCTGGGGGGGGAAGCAGTCAACTTGTGATGTCTTGGGGGCCTTTTCCCTCCCCCTGTCTATTGGAGTGAGTGGCCCCCAAAGGCGGAATTTGGGAGTACGGGGTTTTTGGCTCTCCCAAAATTTTCCCCTCGCTTTACACAACACTGACTAACTGCTGTATTGTTAGGTTTTTTTTACAAAAGTATTGGGGCCCAATACATCGTGTGTTTTGGAGTCGTGCTAATACGCAGACTTCCCCGACGCGCTTTTGGGTGGGGAGGGCCCGCGGCCCCATAGGCAGCTTTACTTGGGGCGTGTATTCCCCAAATTATTACAGCATTACCCCCGCGCGTAAAAACGATCGTATTCTGGGAGCTAGGATTACCTAATTTGGGGCGCTTTCCCCCCGTGTATTAAACGCAGTACGCCGCGAAGCACGTTGCAAAATGCGCTCCAAAATAAGCTGTGTGAACATACCTTTTTTTCTTTGAGACCCAAACAAGGGAGGGCAACTGTGTAAGGACCTGTTGGCTACTTGTTGGGGGTTTGGGTTTGAAGTGTGACCGCTGCACCCCCTAAAGTAGCAACAGGTTTGGGGCACCCTCATTTTTATTTTGGAACTTGCTAAAAAAATTTCTTTTTTAAAGCAGGCAGTACGAAGTGAAAAAAAAGCACCAAAACGCACAATTTAAAGCACACTTTCGATTTAGGATCAAAACAAAACAGCAAACAAAAAAGTCTCATTTAAAATCTACTATAAATTAACAAATGAGGGAATAAAATCTTTGGGAGATAAATATTTATTGAATACAACCCCACATACATGTGCAATATGTTATAAAAATTGAAAACAGAAAAAAACATTAAATACATGTTACAAAATACACAACCCTGGGAATTTAAAAATTTTAAATTTAAGGGCTTAAGGATGTTTACACACTATTGTGAGATACTTTTTTTTTTAAATGTTTTTTTTTTAAATGTTTTAATGCAGACAGTACACATTAATTTTCTGTGCTTTCCACAAAAAAAAAAAAAAACACTCTGTGTGAAACACCCTTTAAATTTTTTAAATAATTTTTGTACATTCCCGTCAATTATCAGAGGGTAAAATTACGTTAAAATCTTTCCCATGATTACATTTTCGGCCATAGGAGCACTGAAAGTTTGGGGAAAAGAAAACTCTGGGAATGACTGGCGCTTTCCTCCGTTCATATTTTTTACCTTAACAAATACTGAAAACAATAAAAAAAATAAAGCTGGGTCCACATGCTGCACTTGAGATGAGATTAAAAAATGCATCAAAAAACGAATGATGTAAAAATGCATGTGTAACTTACTTATTATTATAATTTATGTTAGAGCGCCATTAGTTCCAGGGCACATGTACATTTGAGGGGGGTTACATACATAATAAATGTTAAATAAGTACAATAGTGACAAGGCTTAGAAATTGAACACCTAGGTTCAATTCTTATCAGATGTCAGGTAATAAAAAAACACGTTTTTGCCACCTGTTATTCTGATGTGTTTTTAGAAACGCAACGTGTGCACCCAGCCTGAAGAGAACAGTGCTATTGTTAACAGGGCATTATAAATTTATTCTCTATTGCACTTACTTCACTGAACATCTACTATGTTGCCTTAGCTAAATTGTAACTGGAACTATTTTTATTTTTAAAGTTTATGTTTTAAAAATCTCACAAATTCCTAATTAGAAAAATATATATTTTATTCAGTTATCTAGTATTTTACAGAGCTATTTCTTTCTCCACCTTGTTAAAAGATTACACGGTGATACAGTGGTAACCATTCTGGAAAGATGTCCTTTGTGTTTAAAAGCAGTCCCAGTCCTACTTCCTGGAAGAGACTGAAGACAGAGAAACATATATTAGCTTCTTTCCATTTAAAATATTTATAGCAAATCTGGGTGGAACACAAAATACGAATAATAAAATATTATACTGTATATACAGTAGTTGTGGAAGGTTCTTAATAAAAGATGAAAAACTTGTACTCAAAAACAACCCATCAACAAGATTGAACAACCCTGATGATCCTAATTAGTTATGCCACCTTTTAGAGAAAACACTTTTTTTGTGGCCAGTGCTTTGCTTTATAAATGACTAGTCTCTTCTCTCTCTCTTTATATAGTATGAAATACTTGGATTATAAAGTTATATATAGTTAAATGGGTTAATGGGAACAGCAGTAAGTCATGCTACCTGTTGCCAGGTTCCTTTGAAAAGCTGTTATGATGGTAAACAGAGAGGACTGTATAGTTCTGCCAACTTCACAAGTCTATCACATACACTACTCACAAACAGTAAGGGCTATTTGGTTGAAATTTCAGGATGAACATAAAGGGCCATGAAAACTGTCTAGGTCTAAAACTCTCTTTGTTGCTCATAGCAAGCAATCAGAGCGCCCCTCTCATTTTCTCAGAGCACCATATAAAATTAAAGTTGCGCTTTGATTGCTTGCTATGGGCAACAAGGAGAGTTTTAGGCCCAAAAGGTCTTGAAGTTTCTTTTAAATCAACTCAATTAGACCATCTCTTAATTTTAAATGCACATGTCAAGAGAGTTTTTTTGTCAGATAGCTACAAAAACACTGAATTTTAGGAAGGCTAATTTTATTCTGCTTAGTGAGGCCCTAAACCGTATTGACTGGGACAAGGTATTTAAAAATGGCAGAACAAATAATAAATGGGATATTTTTAAAAACATCTTAGGCGCCCACTGTGAAAGGTACATACCTTATGGTAATAAAATAATTAGAAACAGGAAAAACCCAATGTGGATCAACAGAGATGTAAAAGAGGCAATAAATAACAAAAGAAAGCGTTTCAACTACTAAAACAGGAGGGCAGTGAAGAGGCACTAAAAAACTTAAGGAAAAAATAAAATATGTAAAAAAATATAAAAAGGCAGCAAAGCTGGAGACAGAAAGACATATTGCCATGAAAGTAAAATAACCCCAAAATATTTTTTAACTATATAAATAGTAAAAAGATTAAAACAGAAAGTTGGCCCCTTGAAAAGTATTGAGGGTGAGACTCTAGAGGGCGACCAAGAAAAAAGCAACTGCTAACAATTTTTTTCTCCACTTATTCACCGAGAAGATTGACCTTCCTGTTGATGAGCAGTGGGATGAGGTAAACTCCAACTTAAATGTTGCTTGTCTAACCCAGGAGAAGTGCAGACTCCGTCTTAAATAGATTAAATTAGACAAATTCCCTGTCCTGATGGTATACACCCCCGTGTCCTAAGGGAGTTAATGTGTCATAGTAGGCCCCTATTTTCAATATTTTGTTAATAAATTGTCCCAAAAGG
>JAODAL010056482.1:0-23263 GCA_025379985.1 Phyllomedusa bahiana | reverse complement strand
GAGGATATCCCATTTTTTGACTTTTAAAAGGGTAGGCGACCGTACCGATGGTTTGGGCCCATTGTGGGTCTTTTGAGCTATATCTGGGGCGAGCTACGCTGGATGTAGCTCTTGCCTTCCTCTCAGGGAATATTTATACTTTTTGGCCCTCTCCTCGCCCTTGCTGGCTTAGTTTCGGGGTTGGGTTATGTGTTAAAACGTTAATTTTTAGGAAGATTTCCAAAAATGTTTTTCCAAGGGCTTTCCCTGCTTGGTGAAAAAGGGGCAATTGTTGTGATCGCAGGGTTTATCCCGCTCTTCAACAACAAGACTTTGCTCCTCTTTTAGCCCCAAAAAAACATGCAATGTAGCCCCCCTGTTTTCCCCCCTTTTTTCAGCTTTCATTACTGTTGCTACATGCCAATATTATACGCCATGTGTATTGAGATTTTTTGCTAAATTTTGACCAGATGGTCCTTCTTGTTTTACCAACTGTCGATATATCAGTTGCTTTTTGTACTTACTATTTGACTACTTAATAAAAGCGGGAAATATAAAAAAAAAAAAAAAAAAGTTGGTTTAAGTTTCCCAAAAAGGCCCCCTGGGAGACACCAAAATGGGGAAAAGAAGGGGCTGCCTGGGAGACAAAAACATGGGGAAAAAGGGGGCCCCGCCTGGGGAGGACACCAAACATGGGGAAGAAGGGCCCCCCGGGGGAAAACCCCAAAACATGTGGAAGGGGGGCCCCCTGGGAGACACCAAAATGTGGAAAAAGGGGCCCGCCGGGGAGGAAACCCCAAAACATGTGGAAAAAAGGGGCCGCCTGGGGGGACCCCAAAAACATGTGGAAAAAGGGGCCGCCTGGGAGAACCAAAATGGGGAAGGGGGGCCTGGGGAACCAAACTGTGGAAAAAAGGGCCGCCTGGAGACACCAAATTTGGGGGAAAAAAAAAGAAAGGGGCCGCTGGGAACACCAAACATGGGAAAGAAGGGGCCGCCTGGGAGACACAAAATGTGGAAAAAGGGGGCCCCCTGGGAGACACCAAAACATGTGGAAGAGGGGCGCTGGGAGACACCAAAAAGTGGAAGAAGGGGCCCCCTGGAGACACCAAAATGGGGGAAAAGGGCCGCCTGGGAAAAACCCCAAACATGGGAAAAAGGGGGGCGCTGGGGGGGGCACCAAACTGTGGAAGAAGGGGCCCCCTGGGAGACCCAAAACTGTGGAAGAAAGGGCCCCCCCTGGGAGACACCAAACATGTAAAAAGAAGGGGGCCGCCTGGGAGACCCAAACTGGGGAAGAGGGGGCCTAGGAAGACCCAAAAACATGTGGAAGAAGGGGGCCTGGGGGGCACCAAACTGTGAAGGAAGGGGCCGCCGGGGGAGACACCAAAAATTGGGGGGGAAGGGGGGGCGCCTGGGAGACCCAAACATGTGGAAGAAGGGGCCGCCTGGGAGCCCAAAAACATGTGAAGGGGGGGCCCGCCTGGGAAAACCCCAAACATGTGGAAGAAGGGGCCCGCCGGGGGGGACCCAAAACTGTGGAAAAAGGGGGCCGTGGGAGACCCCAAAACATGTGGAAAGAAGGGGCTTGTTTTAGATAAAACAAAATCCAACTTTTGGCCACAATGCAAAACGATTGTTTGGCGTAAAGAAAACACAGTCATCCCCTGAAACCCACCCCCACTGTCACACAGGGTGGGGGCAGCTTCATGGTTTGGGCTTTCTTCGCAGGGCGGGGAAAGGTGGTTTAAATTGAGGGAAGAGGGAGGGACCCAAATCCAGGACCATTCTGGAAAAAACCTTTTGGAGTTGCAAAAGCCTGGACGGGGAGGAGTTTTATTTCCAACAGACAATGACCCCAAACAAAGAAAATTACATGGAGGTTACAAAAAACCCTTCCAGGTGTTAGAATGGCCCAAAGCACTCCAGACCCAAACCCCAATCGAAAATTGTGGAAGAGCTGAAAATGTGTTCACAAAACGCCTCCATCCAACCCACTGGTCGCTGTCACAAAGTTCCCCATCAACTCATGGTCGCGGGGTCACAAACGCTCTCCACCAACCTCATGAGCTCCAGTGCTCACAAACGCTCCCCATAAACCTCACTGAACCCCGTGCTCACAAACGTCCCACCCAAACCTCCTGGTTTGTTCAAACGCTCCTCCAACCACTGAGCTCCAGCTGTCAAAAACGCTCTCCACCCAACCTAAATGACCCCCGCTGCTCACAAACGCCTCATCCAACCTCATGAGCTCCACTGTTCACAACCTCTCCCCCCAACCATGAGCTCCAGTGCCAAAAACGCTTCCATCCACCATTTGAGCTCCGGTTACAAACGCCCCCTATCCAACCTCATGGCTCCAGCTGCTCAAAACGTCTCCACCCAACCTCATGAGTCAGTGTCACAAACGCTCTCCATCCAACCTCACGAGCTCCAGTGTAAAAACGCTCTCCACCCAAACCCTCACTGAGCTCCGTACTAAAAAAACCTCCCCTCCAACCCACTGAGTCCAGGCTCACAAACCTCTCCCCCCAACCTCCTGAGCTCCAGTCTCACAAACGCTCTCCATCCAACCCCTAAGTCCAGCTGCTCAAAAAGCTCTCCATCAACCTCCGAGCTCCAGTGCTCACAAAGCTCCCCATCCAACCTAGCTCCAGTGCTCAAAAGCTCTCCCTCCAACCTCACTAGCTACGCTCAAAACCCCTTCCACCCCTCACTAAAACTCCAGCTGTTCCAAACGTCCCCACCAACCTCACTGAGCTCCAGTGTCACAAAGCCCCCACCCAAACCCCCTCACTGAGCTCCAGTGCCACAAACGCTCTCCACCCAAAACCCCTCACTGAGCCAGTGTCACAAACGTTCCCCAAACCAACCTCACTGAGCTCCAGCTGCTCACAAACGCTCTCCATCCAACCTCACTGAGCTCCAGCTGTGCGCAAGGAAGAATGGGCAAGAATTTCAGTCTCTCGATGTGCAAAACTGATAGAGACCTACCCCAAGCGACCTGCAGCTGTATTCGCAGCAAAAGGTGGAGCCACAAAGTATTAACTTAATACTTTGCAAAAGTTTAAAATATCCAACAAATTTCGTTCCACTTCACAATTGTGTCCCACTTGTTGTTGATTCTTCACAAAAATAATTAAAATGTTATATCTTTGTTTGAAGCCTGAAATGTGGTATAAGATTGAAAAGTTCAAGGGGGCCGAATACTTTCGCAAGGCACTGGATGTGCCGGGAAATAGAGCAAATATAGCCGACCCTGGACTACGTCTGCTCCATTATCCCCTATGGGGCTGCAGTAGTTATGTTACTATAGTGTGAACCCATCCTAAAGCTGGGTTCACATCTGCGTTGTTTGGCACCTCCATTGCAGAGGTGGAAAAGGATCCGTTTACCAACAGACACAAACAGCGCCCAACAAACCCCATTGACTAAAATGTGGTCTGACAGGTGTCCGTTGTTTTAACGGAAAAAGTAGCGCATATTTGAATCCACCCTAAAGCTGCTATTAGGGGAACCCTCGGACCATCACTTTCCTCTGTAGCTGGGTACATAGACAGCAGATCATTTAGCGCTTCTGTTAAATACGTTTATTTCTCTTCCAGTTTTGTATTGCACACTATTTAGCTAAACACAAGACAAGAAAATGGAAATCTTTCTACCTTTGTTTTAGGTTTCTGAACTTTGTAATGTTTAACCTAAAGAGACCAAAACTTTGTAGTAAAACCCCATTATTTGACATGCACCCTTCATACATTATCATGTATTCTTATAGGAACATGCTAATGGGTTGTTGGGTAATTCTCCGGGATGTCTGGATGAAGAACTTAGGGTAAGTTACATAGTACGGTTGAAAAAAAAAAAAACAGGGTGGGAATAAAATGTTGATGAAGGGAGGGGGAGAGGAGATTTTTTTTTTTTTTTAACCAGAAACTTTTTATTGGTCAGATATAAAGTAGTACAAACAGAGTACCGTATATGTCATTGTAAGACCAAATTTAAACTTTTATCCCCAAAACACAACCCAGCCCACCTCCCAAATCCATCTCCAGATTCAGAGCAGTAAACATCCATTACAATCACATAGCAATGCAATATTAATAACATTCAGGGAGAGGAGATTTTAAAGCTTTGTGTCCTCCTATTGATTCACAATATAGAAACCGAAACGCAGGAAGCAATATGCCGTATAAAGAATATTTTACTCCTCATCCCTAATCACCATCAGACTAGCTCTACATCCTAACAAGAATTTTATATGTCTACTTAAAGGGGTTGTCTCACTACAGACATTAATGGCATATCACCAGGATATTGCTAGGATGTGCCATTGTTGTCTGTTAAGCCCGGATCCCACCTCTAGGACCTGCACCTATCTCCTAAACGAGCCCTAAAACCACTTTGTTCTGAACAGAGAGGTGGACGGGACTCTCCCATAGAAATTAATGGAAGTTCCGAGTATAGCCCATCGGCTGTAATTGGAACTCCCATTCGGTTCAATAGGAGAGTCCCGTCCACCTCTCTGTTCAGAACAAAGTGGTTTTAGGGCTCGTTTAGGAGATAGGTCTGGGTCTCACCTCTGGGACCCAGACCTATCAGATATTGATGGCATAGCCTAGCGATATGCCATCCATGTCTGTAGTGAGACAATCCCTTTAAGTATCTATATCAGTTTGTTGCAAGTTGACTACGCCTTTCTTGAAGCCCTCACCTATTCCTGCTGTGACCAGCTTCTGAGGCAGCTTTTCCACAGATTCACTGTTCTTAGGGCTGTTCATACGTTCTAATTGCGGAACGTTTTTCAGTGCGTAATTGCACTGCAATACAGCTATGAATTACGTCCATCTTCCCCGGCATATGATATGCGTGTATTGTACAGCGGGAGAAAGAAGTGACATACCTAAGGGTATGTTCCCACAGCATATTGCGGCGCGTGTTGTACACGCTGCGGGTGTCTTAGAAGTAAGCGCTGGCTGGGGGTGGTGTTGGGGTGCCAGCCCCATTTACTTCTATTATCTATGGCGCGTAAACGCCGGGAAGAAGTGATATGTCACTTCTTTCTCCCAGCGTACAATATGCGCGTATTGTGCACTAGAGAAGACGGGCGTAGTTCATAGCTCTCATTGAGCGCTATGAACTGCCATAATTGCGGGGTGCATTTTGGCGTATTGCAGCGCAATTACGTGCCGAAAAAAGCCCCTAGAATTACACCATGTGAACATACCTTTAGGGTTTGCTCATACGACAAGGATTTCTAGGCAGATTCCACTGTGCATTCATTCCACTTTGAAATCCTTGTTGAAAACTGAAAGAGAACTGTTCCCATTGACCTCAATGGAGAATCTGTGTTCTAGTTCATACAAAATGTCTTTTTTGGCCCACGTTTTTCAAAACTAACTTTGAACATGCTCAGTCTTTGGTCGTCTTCCACGCGGAAAACGCGTGGACATTTACTATTGATATCAATGGGGATTGCTAAAATCCTCATGTAATAAGTGCCCAAAACATTTGTATGTGGATTTTAACATGGATCAAAAACCAATAGGCGTGAATTGCACTCTTTCTGACTGTAAACCGACTGTAAAACCAAATCCCAAAAAAACCTCTAAGTCCACAGGCAATAAGCAGGTATTATAGTTAAAAATGCGTCAAACGACGTGGATTCCACACTTACATTGTTGACCCTGGGGATTAGGCCTTTTTTTTTCCTCTAGATGGAGGGAGCTCCCTCATATCTTTTGAGGGGGTTTTACATATAGCAGCTTTTTACCATATATTTTGTAGGGGCCATTTATGCAATTATACAGATTGAGCAGGGAGTAAGTAGTTTCACTGAAATATCACTCTCCAGTTTATTTTGTGCTTGCAAATCATAGAGTTTGGTCTTAATTTCACTCTGTCTGTGACAACTCTGCAAATTGTTATATTCTCAGGAACCGCCACAGATTGTCCAGAGCAACGAAGAACAGAAAAATAACAAAAGAACAGAAAACCTCCTCAATGGCCTGCGAGTAAGAGCCGTGTTTATAGAGACAAGTAGAACACTGTTTTGTCCCTCCACCATATGGGAAGCTAAAGCCATTTCATCATTGATGGTGAAAGGGTTATACTGGCAGTGTATGGAGAATTTGGTTTTAACCCCCTAATGGTCTACAGCATACCTTTATGGTAAAGTGGTGTTATAGGGGTCCTCTCACTACAATGATTAGCTTTTAACATGTAGGGAAAGGGAAATGAAAACTGCTGTTTTTATGTGGCTTTGCTAAGGAGATAAGAGAGATTTTATCTCTTCTGAGTGCACACAAGTCTCTCTTGGTTACCAACCATCTCTCTCTCCTCTCATCTGATTCCTGGAAGCTGCTGTCCAGACCATGGTGAGTCACTCCCTGCTGTGTGTAATCTCCAGGAACTGAGCTTTGTTTGTTTAAGATAAGAACACATTTTCATTCATTCATTCAACGTATTTGCGGGGCGTAATAGAGTGCTATGATTACCTGACGTATTCCATGGCGCACAGTACGTGCCCATAAAAAGAAGTGACATATCACTTCTTTCAGGTGGTATGTGTCGGGGAAAGGGAAAGTATAGGACGCAGGGCCATAGGTGCGTGGTGCATTCACCCTTTCAAGTCTATAGCTTTGCGCACTACAGATTTTATATCTCCTGCAGAAAGTTCACGGTAACAGGCTCAACTAGGATTAGAAGAGCTGATATGCCAATCACAGCTATAGACCTGCCCACCACCTGATCAGGAAGTGTGAGTCTGAAGCTGCCTGTGAAACTGCATGGTGAGACAACTCCTTTAGTGGGGTACAGAGCAAGTTCACGTGCTGTGCCCGCTCCATACCCGATGGGTGCCAGCTGCTACACACAACTGACACCCGCAATTAGCGGCCGGGGTCGGTGATAACTCTGATCCCGGCCATTTCACCATTACCATAAATGATTAGAGAATGGGACTGTGGTCCCTTGCGGACCCTGATCGCTCTCCTCCACCCCCTTACAACGAGAACGTGGGGTGCTGTTTGGTTGGCAACAAGGGAGCTAATGATGGCCCTCATGGCTGCCATGATTGTACTCCTATTTCAAGGTTTATAGTAGAGGAATGAAATCACTATATGCTGCAGTATATAGTACAAGTGATTGCATGTTCAAGTCACCTATGGGCCACCTTGCACATTATATTGTACTGTCAATGGTACTATTCAAAAGTGCATCTTGTCCAACAAAAAAGAGGCTCTGAAATGTCTTCGTAGATGAAAAAAATAAAAAAGTTATGGAAGGCGGAGAAGAAAAAACGAAAAATATCTGAAAGTAGCTGCATCATTAAGAGGTTACAGATAGGGAACGACAGTCAGCCCGTTTAATGTATAGAAAAATATACATTTTATTTCATGTAATTTGTTGTGCAGAAGCTGAACCAGTCGGGGGCGAGTTTCTTCAGTTTGCAGAATCTCTGTCGGAACAACAAGAGGAAACAGGTGTCAACCAAGTTCTACAGTCTCCTGTTGCTAAAGAAACAGTCCGCCATCAAGATGACGCAGAGCGCGCCGTACAGCGACATCAACATCACCCCCGGACCTAGATTCCACACTCTGTAATCCCAGGCATCAGCTAAGGACGACACATTATTATCCATTGCAAAAGTTTGGTTTATTTCTTGTATTTATGAACTTTTTCTTCTATTTATAAATGTGTCTGTAAGTCTATAAGTCTGTAATGTGTCTCCCCGTTACCTACAAACCTGCACCCTACAATAATATGAAGCCATAATACCAAGGTTACCTGCAGATCACACTTTCATAAGGCGGACCTGTTCTCTCTATTAAAGGGGTTTTCTATTTCTACAAAACAATCAGCCGGTCTGGAAGGTTGTAAAATAGAAAAATGTCACCTTTAAAGGGATTGTCTCACTTTAGGATATGTTTCGTCTGTGTGACCTACGCTTTTAGCTGCGTGTTTGGGTCCGTCTGTCGGACTCCAAATGGACTCAAACACGCAGCTAATAAATAGCAATGTGTTTTACATTGCTTTTAATATGAAACATGCATCGGCGTTCACACGAGTGATCTGATGTGTGTCTCATTGCGTCTTTCAGATCCGTTCCAAGAACCGACATGTCAATTCATGATCAGAAAGACGCTGCAGGAGCCCTATAATAAAGTATAAGGTGCTTTTTTTTCCCTGCTCACCCAAACGGACCCAAAAAACCACAGTGCGTTGGCCCCATTTAGGCCCCTTTCCCCGCTGCGTTTTTGGTGCGTTTTCTTTATCCAACACGGATCTGAAATCAGATCCAAAAACGCCCCTTTAGCCCCAAGGGGTTTCCCCCTAGGAATGAATCATTGCTGAGGGGCTGGGGGAACCGGGGGCCTTTTTAAAAAAGGCCCCAAAACTCTCGGGGTTTGAACTTCGGGGTCGGGACTTTCCCATAGACTTAAATGGGGTTGGTTTTTAAAGGGCCAGCGATGCTGGCTGAATCAGAACCCCCATTCATTTCTTGGGAAATGAGTCCGGTTTCTTTGGGAGATAGGTGCGGGCCGAGTTGTGGGACCGCCCTATCAGCATTTTGGGCATATCCTAAAATTTTTATGCCATAATAGAAAAAAAAGTAATTTGTCCAACAGCCCAGATTTTGGGAAAAGGGGAAAAAACAAATAATTTTTAATTTTTAAAAATTAAAAAGGAACTCCCTGATAAGCCTCAGTTCCCTGACGTTGAGACATAGTTAAGAGCCCTGTGGCTAAAAACGCTTTCAGAAACCGGCTTGTAAGACAATGATGGCATATCTTGCGATTTTTCCTTTCATTATCTAAAGTGGACAACCCCCTTTCCCTAAACGCTGCTGCTGTTGTCACAATCCATGGTCATGTGACATTTTCACCCCAAATACGGGGCCCATGGGGTATACCCGGGAAATAAAATAGTGCTGGGTCACCTGACAATGACGGAAATAGGGGAGCACAGAAGCCCAGGAACGAGAAGGTTTAAAAACTGAGGTTTTGTTTTTTTGTTTACTATTTTTGAACCTTCCCGACCTGCTGACGAGCGTTTTGTAAAAAATGGCCCCCCCTTTTTAAAATTGACGAATAAGCCTCAGGTGATGTAGTTTCAATTTTTTGTGGCCGTGGGGTTTGTTTTTTGTTTTTTATTAGTATGCAAGGAGAAGAATCTGACCTGTGTCCCAAAACCCCTAAAGTCACCTAAGTGTTGCAGGGTTGAAAATTTGGGCCAGTCGCCATGCGAATAAGTTTATTAAAGCTACTGTTTTTTAAAAAATACTCACGTTAGGATTGTCACACGGGTATTGGGGATGCACTGCAGCTGCAAATTTCCCGGTGTTTAGGCATGTTAAAGGGTTAATGCGGGACTTAATTGCCCCCCGTTACGCGTGTGGCCGGGGGGCTTGGGAGCGGGGGGCGGCCCCTCGCCGGCCCTAGAGAATCATTAAAAGCGGGCGGTTACGCCGCGGTTTTTTTCCAAAGTGAATTTCTCCCCCCTCGGCGTATTCGACGAGAGGGAGAGGAGAGTAATCCATAATTCTCTATGGAAATGTGGATTTTTGGAAATGAAGGGCCGTTTTCAGCCCGTAATTTGCGCACTTCGGCGCGTAATTACGGACCGAAATACGGCCCATTTAAAGCCGTGTGAACATGGCCTTAGAAGTACGCGCTGGGCAACGCATACTTCTAAAACAATCTGTGCCAACTCCCATAAGCATTCACTTTCCCCGGCGTGTAAGCCCCATCAGGGAAAACGGCAGCTAATCATAGCTCTCAATGAGAGCTATGAATTACTGTATTTGCGGGGCGTACTTGAGGCGTATTGCAGCACAATTACGCTCCGAAATACAGACTGCAAATACGTCGTGTGAACCTACCCTTAGAATCTGGCTGATGCCAGGGATCGTGGCTGTGGGCATCCCGTCCATATGGGCAACTAGAGAGAAGAATAAGCAAACACATTTCCCATAGGTTTGTGACCGAAAAGCAGCATAGGGAACAATTCCAAATGTCATCACCCATATGAAATGAATGAAATAAAATGAAATGACATGAATTTTTAGGAAACTTCTATGTTCATTATTGTATTTATTAGTAGAGTTACAGGAGGCATAGGGCAGCATGACCATCAGTATACAAAGCATCTGCTTATAAGTGACAGCTATGCTGGGGGGTCACCCAGCTACAGACCACATATGGCTGATCACCCTTATGTCATATAGTGCATATTATGCAGATGTGTAATATGAGGCTCCGGCTGCTTTGCATATAGTATTTGCATACTTTGGGGTAGGTTATCGACATCAACAGAATAGATTCTACATACCGGTAGATATAAAAAGCAAACCCTAAGTGAAGTGTATCAGTGATGTTGTGTTGTCCACTATTTATTTTGTCATGTTTCATGTACGTAATAAATCCTGTGCCACTATACTATGTCTGTGTTTCCTGTAATGCTAACAATGTCCAACCTTGTATCTTAGAAGGATTTTGTGTAAATCGCAATATATCAGACTGATCTTAACCACTGACGCATTTTCCTATATTGCTACAATTCACTTGTGTTACTACTGTTACCCAAATCATGACTTTTATGGTTAGTTCACACGGAGTATAGCGGCACGTACCTATGTGCGCTGCTATACACCGAGTGTTTTAGAAGTACAGGCATGCAGCGCGTACTTCTAAAACGCTCTCTACCAACTCCCATTGACTCTCATTTTCACACGTCACATCCTTCTCCCGGCACGCAATACGCGTTGGGGAAAACGGCAGGTGATCATAGCTCTCACTGAGCGCTATGAATTGCGGTATTTGCAGGCCGTACTTCAGGCGTATTGCAGCCCAATTACGCTCTGAAATATGGCCCGCAAACACCCCGTGTGAACATACCCTAAGCAGAAGTAATTCTACACCAAAAAAGCACCAGTGGCTGCTCTCCCATTGTCATTGAAATACAGGTCATGGTTACAGCCTGGTCTATGTCTCCTATCCCTGCTACAATGGGACAACAGTCATAGAAAGTTGCAGTTTGGCACAGCTATTAGAGGGGTGTTCTCACCATGTTGTTTCACAGAGCCTGGTCTGCACAGCCAGCTTCAGGTCCCCCCTTCCTGATAAGGCTGTGGGCGGAACTATTTTTCAGGCTCACATTTCCTGTTCAGGCTGTGGGCAGAACTAAGGCTTCAGACTCACACTTTCTGTTCAGGCGGTGGGAGATCTACAGTTTCAGGTTCCCTCTTCCTGTTCAGGCTGTGGGCGGTTCTACGGTTTAGACTCCCACTTCCCGTTCAGGCTGTGAGTGGCTCTACAGCAGTGACTGACATTTCAGCTCTGCTATTCCTAGCTGAGCCTATTAGAGGGACTTTGGTGATGGAGAAGTTTCAACAGCAGGAACAGGGCTACAGAGCTCTAAAGCTCTAATTTCCTGTTCAGGCTGTGGCCGGATCTACAGCTTCAGACTCACATTTCCTGTTCAGGCTGTGGGAGATCTACAGCTTCAGGCTCCTATATCCTGTTCTGGCTGTGGGAGGTTCTACAGCTTTAGGCTCCCACTGTCTGGTCAGACTGAGGGCAATTCTACAGCTTCAGGCTCCCAATTCCTGTTCAGGCTGTGGGCGGTTCTACAGCTTCAGGCTCCCACTTCCTGTTCAGGCTGTGAGTGGTTCTACAGCAGTGACTGACATTTCAGCTCTGCTATTCCTAGCTGAGCCTAATAAAGGGACTTCGGTGATGGAAAGGTTTCAACAGAAGGAACAGGCCTACAGAGCTCTAAAGGGTTAACGTCTGTCTGTAAGAAAAATAAACAAGCTTCTGTGCTGATGATAAGACACAGCAGCGAGTGACCTCACCATCTTGACCACTCCTACAGCAGAGAAGGTGATTGCAGCCTTGAAAACCATCCATAAACAAGCAGGAGATAAGAACTGCTCTGACTAAAAGGAAGCAAAATCAGAACAGCAATGTATTTGGTAATAGTCTTAATTTATCTTTGCCTACATGTTTAAAGTCTATGAGTGTGGTGAGAGTCCCCCCTTTAAGGGTAGTAATGGCCATAAGCAAGTATTTACTTAATTTGGTATGGGCAAGCATTGTTTTCTGAGTTGATTTAAATTGTATTTATTCTCTGGTGTGTACAGAAGTTTTTATCACCCCCGAGCACCAGATAGAGTTAGGCGATGTCTAAACAGCATTGGATTTTGGTCTGTTTTTCAGTGGATTCAGTATTTTGAATCTGCCAAAGATCTGACTGTACCCAGTGTGTAGCTATGTAGCACTCAATAGAAAATTCATGCTGTAGTCTACACAGCACAGATTTTTTTTGGGAGGGTTTCCTAAAACGAAAACCATCCAACGGGATATAGAACAGGCTGTATATTAAGCCGGACCGCCGTCACTTGTACTGGGCCGCCGAGAATCTGAAATCTGACCGCGTTTTTCGTGCGCAAAAACCGCACATCGCGGTCCAGCAATGTGAAAATGCTGTTGCATTTTGGGCGTTATTTTCAAATTGCCGTGTAGACCTTGCCTTAGGGTTCAACAAGTGCACTGTGCTTCCTAAACAACCACCAAAGCCCTGTCTTGATACATATTGTCTGCTCAGCTTTCACAGCACTCAGTTCATGTGGATGGGTTTACCTGCACCCTCTTCCTATCTCTGCATTTTCTTAGTGCATCCATACAAATATACAGAGTTTGGTTGGAAGAAAAAGCTAGAACACCGCAATTTGTACATAGTCAAGCTGAAGGCGTCCTTGCCAGCACTGGTAGTGCCCTATTTTTTTCTCAATCACATGATCATTTTTATCACTTGTTCTAAAAATCTGATTTCCAGCCATGATATGTCAGACCTGACAAATTCCAAAGGGGAATGATTGTTGGTGTTCTCCTGGCAGGCAGGGATGTCTGTGACCCAGGTTGATGAATGTGTCATGCTACTGTTTGCTTAATCACATCTCAGTATGTAGCTACTGGCAAACAGACAGAAGCAGCCATGGTCGAAAGTTAGGGCTTAGTGGGTACCCATCTGAGGACACCTTGCTGTTGGGGCCCTCATAGTTTTGCAAAAAAAACAATTTCTATGATTATTACATATAGCAGAAATTCACTTTGAAATAATCTGTATATTCAGTGTTTGTCTCTTAGGCCTCGTTCACACGACGGTTTTGGCCGTGGGTTTCGCTGCGCCGCAAACTCGCGTCTCCCGACGCGGGTTCGTGGCGCGGGCGGTGGGCGGGGCAGGCGTGGTTTGGGGCGCGGCTTGCGCCGAGGGTTTGCCCCTATGCAAATTAATAGCAGTGGGCAAATCACGTCGCGAGCCGCGTCCCAGCCGTGCACCACCCGCGGCGACACCCGCAGCGACGCCAAACCCGCGGAGTGTGAATATTAACGCGGTTTCCCATAGGAAACCATGTTAATAAACTAGGCGCTGTTTGGCCGCGGTTATGGCCGCGGAAACCGCGTCGGCACCCGCGGCCATAACCGCGGCCAAATCCGTCGTGTGAACAGGGCCTTAGGCTATGTTCACGCGGGGTAATTACGGCACGCATTTTGCCACGTATTTGCGCTCTAATTACGGTAGAGAACTATGGATTACGCCTCCTCTCCCCGCTTGTACAATATGATCGTACTGTAAGCGCGGGGAGATAAGTGACATGTCAATTACTTGCGGCAAATACGCGCCGCGAGTAATGAATGCCAATGGGGGTCGGCGGGCTGCCGCACTGTACACGCCGCAGTACATCGTGTGAACATAGCCTTAGCGTCTGCAGAGCTGCTGCTCCATTTTTGTGTGTTTCCATCTGCTTTGCACCCTGTTAGCTTGAACCTGCACCATTTGTTTTGAAATTTTGGGAGGTGCAGGATTTTTAGGAAAGTCAGGGCTGGACATGAAGAATAGAAAACCACTTCATCGAACCATAGCCAAAAAAACACAAAACTAGGCCCATAAAATTACTGCAGAGTTAAATGTAAGTTTTAGGGCACCATTATAAGATTTAAGAGGCTGCAGTTTGTGCTTTATGGCTACAGTTCAACAAATTACTCTTCTGCCTCTCACATCAAGCTTTGACTTTCGACCACAGCTCCTTCTGTCTGCAGATATTTGCCAGTGTTTGCATACCGAGATGTGACCAAGAAAACTGTAAACCTCAACACCCATCAACTTGGGTCACAGAGGTGGAGGCAAGCACAAAAACACCGGCACGTCAGCTTGCCCCTACGGCATTTTCTTTAAAATCGTTTTGGATGTGCTGATCATTTTCAGTTCTTTTGGACAGATGTGGAGGCGAGCACCAACAATCATTTCCCTTTGGAATCTATCAGGTTTCATATATCATGCCTAGAAAACAAAGAAACAGATTTTTAGAACGGCACAAGTGATAAAGTTTATCAACAGCGATATAAGCTACGTGACTAAGAATAAAGGGGGGGGGGGGGGGAGACACCGGTGATGGCAGAGATGTCAGGAACAGAATAACTTTTTTTAATTTAAAATTTGTGGTGTTTTAGGTTTTGTGCCCACCCCTGTATATTCATACACAGAAGTGTGAAAGGAGAGAAGAAAATACAGGGAATGTCAAATCTGGTCCCCAATGCCAAGTAATATGACACTATCTATCGGCCTTAA
This sequence comes from Phyllomedusa bahiana, assembly GCA_025379985.1. Classification (NCBI taxonomy): domain Eukaryota; kingdom Metazoa; phylum Chordata; class Amphibia; order Anura; family Hylidae; genus Phyllomedusa; species Phyllomedusa bahiana. The sequence goes on along the minus strand of JAODAL010056482.1, from coordinate 8,653 downwards.
AGGGGAGTTTAAACTATAGACTTTAATGCACATCTGAGAGTCGCACTTATCTTGGGACTGGGCCTCCGAAAGTGTGGGTCCAGAATGGGGAACCGGTTAGGCTTCTATACGACTCTCCATTCTGTTCTATGGGAGTTCTCAGTACAGGGGAGCGCTGTGTTCTCCATTCTGTTCTATGGGAGTTCCCAGTGCAGGGGAGCGCTGTGTTCTCGAGTATGTTCTATGGGAGTTCCCAGTACAGGGGAGCGCTGTGTTCTCCGGTCTGGTCTATGGGGGTTCCCAGTATAGGGGAGCGTTGTGTTCTCCATTCTGCTCTATAGGAGTTTCCAGTACAGGGGAGCGCTGTGTTCTCCATTCTGTACTATGGGAGTTCCCAGTACAGGGGAGCGCTGTGTTCTCCATTCTGTTCTATGGGAGTTCCCAGTGCAGGGGAGCGCTGTGTTCCCCATTCTGCTCTATAGGAGTTTCCAGTACAGGGGAGCACTGTGGTCTCTCCATTCTGTTCTATCGGACTTCCCAGTAGAGGGGAGGGCTGTGTTCTCCATTCTGTTCTTTGGGAGTTCCCAGTACAGGGGAGCACTGTGTTCTCTCCATTCTGTTCTATCGGAATTCCCAGTAGAGGGGAGGGCTGTGTTCTCGATTCTCGTCTATGGGAGTTCCCAGTATTGGGAAGCGCTGTTCCCCATTCTGCTCTATGGGAGTTCCCAGAACAGGGGAGCGCTGTGTTCCCCATTCTGCTCTATGGGAGTTCCCAGTACAGGGGAGCCCTGTGTTCTCTCCATTCTGTTCTATGGGAGTTCCCAGTACAGGGGAGCGCTTTGTTCTCTACATTCTGCTCTATGGGAGTTCCCAGGACAGGGGAGCGCTGTGTTCTCTCCATTCTGTTCTATAGGAATTCCCAGTAGAGGGGAGTGCCGTGTTCTCCATTCTGTTCTATGGGAGTTCCCAGTACAGGGGAGCGCTGTGTTCTCCATTCTGGTCTATGGGAGTTCCCAGTACAGGGGAGCGCTGTGTTCTCCATTCTGTTCTATGGGAGTTCCCAGTACAGGGGAGCGCTGTGTTCTCCATTCTGGTCTATGGGAGTTCCCAGTACAGGGGAGCGCTGTGTTCTCCATTCTGTTCTATGGGAGTTCCAGTACAGGGGAGCGCTGTGTTCTCCATTCTGTTCTATGGGAGTTCCCAGTACAGGGGAGCGCTGTGTTCTCCATTCTGTTCTATGGGAGTTCACAGTACAGGGGAGCGCTGTGTTCTCCATTCTGTTCTATGGGAGTTCCCAGTGCAGGGGAGAGCTGAGATCTCCAGTCTGTTCTATGGGAGTTCCCAGTACAGGGGAGCGCTGTGTTCTCCAGTCTGTTCTATGGGAGTTCCCAGTATAGGGGAGCGTTGTGTTCTCCATTCTGTTCTATGGGAGTTCCCAGTACAGGGGAGCGCTGTGTTCTCCATTCTGTTCTATGGGAGTTCCCCGTACAGGGGAGCGCTGTGTTCTCCATTCTGTTCTATGGGAGTTCCCAGTGCAGGGGAGCGCTGTGTTCCCCATTCTGCTCTATAGGAGTTTCCAGTACAGGGGAGCACTGTGTTCTCTCCATTCTGTTCTATAGGAATTCCCAGTAGAGGGGAGGGCTGTGTTCTCCATTCTGTTCTTTGGGAGTTCCCAGTACAGGGGAGCACTGTGTTCTCTCCATTCTGTTCTATAGGAATTCCCAGTAGAGGGGAGGGCTGTGTTCTCTATTCTCCTCTATGGGAGTTCCTAGTATTGGGAAGCGCTGTTCCCCATTCTGCTCTCTGGGTGGTCCCAGTACAGGGGAGCGCTGTGTTCTCCATTCTGCTCTATGGGAGTTCCCAGTACAGGGGAGCCCTGTGTTCTCTCCATTCTGTTCTATGGGAGTTCCCAGTACAGGGGAGCGCTTTGTTCTCTACATTCTGCTCTATGGGAGTTCCCGGGACAGGGGAGCGCTGTGTTCTCACCATTCTGTTCTATAGGAATTCCCAGTAGAGGGGAGTGCCGTGTTCTCCATTCTGTTCTATGGGAGTTCCCAGTACAGGGGAGCGCTGTGTTCTCCATTCTGTTCTATGGGAGTTCCCAGTACAGAGGAGCGCTGTGTTCTCCATTCTGTTCTATGGGAGTTCCCAGTACAGGGGAGCGCTGTGTTCTCCATTCTGGTCTATGGGAGTTCCCAGTACCGGGAGCGCTGTGTTCTCCATTCTGTTCTATGGGAGTTCCCAGTACAGGGGAGCGCTGTGTTCTCCATTCTGTTCTATGGGAGTTCCCAGTACAGGGGAGCGCTGTGTTCGGCCTTAGTTATAACTCCCATAGAACAGAATGGAGAGTCGTGCACCAGCCTGACCGGCTTTTCATTTTGAGCCAACACTTTTAGGGGCCCGTTCCTGAAATAAGTGCAGAGCCCAGAGGTGGGACCCGAACTGATCAGACGTTGATGGCATATCCTGTCTTTATACAAGTCATTATACAAGTGGGAATGCTCCTTTACGCCAGCCATCCCCCAAATTCCCAGACCTCCCCACCACCACCTCTGTCCTGAGGAACTAAAATTTCCGTGTATCATACTAGGAGCTAGTAATAGTCCCATCTGGCCAAAATATGGAGCTGTACATGGAATGCCAAAAAGTGTCAGAGCTTAGCGCGTGGTCTCAGCATCCGTGACACGACTGTCTGACGCTTCTCATTTTAAGACACACGTGTCAAACTGCGGCCCTCCAACTGTTGGGAAACTACAACTCCCATGATGCATTTATATAATCTAGAACAGTGGGCATGATGGGAGTTGTAGTTTCCCAACAGCTGGAGGGCCGCAGTTTGACACCCCTGTTTTAAGACCTCTTCTTGCTGTCAGTGAATATGTACACTCTTCAGAGGTAGTAAACCTGAGCTCATCATGGACCCAGGCGCAGGGCTCGTTCTATGATAACAGATTCTAAATGTCATTTCTTCCAGGGCAGGTGAAAGCAGCGACCTATCCCCCAAAAGTGAAGCCGGGAGCCCCTTTAGCCTCTACCAGGTGCTGACACATAGGCCAGGGCTACACTGCGACTGGCGCTAGATTGCAACGCTGTGCTGCTGACATTGCACACAATGATAGTGATAACCTGCAGCGCGACATCGTTTTCTGCTGCCGCTCAGTCACAATTCGCTGTGTAGCCTTTGGGGTGCTTTCACACGGTGCGTTTTTTTACGTGTTTTTTGATGCATGTTCTGTGCAGTAATGTACAGCACAAAAACAGCATGAAAAAACACACCAAAAAAGCACCGGGTGGAAGCACCCTTAGGCTTTAGGGTAGGTTCACACGGCTTATTTTGCTGCGTATTTCGGCGCGTATTGCGGGGAGAGAAGTGACATGTCAATTGTTTGCGGCGCTTATACGCCGCGGGCACCGTATGTCAGGGAGGCCAGCCAAGGGCCGCCACCCCTCCCTCCCCCCCAATGTTTTGGAAGTACACGCTGATCAGCGCGTGCTTTCAAAACACCCAGCGTATTGCGGCACGTACATAAGCCATGTGAACATAGCCTTAGCCTTTTATGAGCCCACCCATAACCATATGTTATACTGCAACATATATGTGGGCCCCTGATCAGGGCCCTTGACACCTATATTGCCATTAATCCCCTGATGGCTCCAGACTGCAGTACTGCCAGTAATGCCCCGATGGCCCTGGACAGCAGTACTGCCAGTAATGCCCTGATGACCATGGACACCAGTACTGCCAGTAATGCCCTGATGACCCTGCACAGCAGTACTGCCAGTAATGCCCTGATGACCATGGACACCAGTACTGCCAGTAATACCCTGATGATCCTGCACAGCAGTAATGCCAGTAATGCCCTGATGATCCTGCACAGCAGTAATGCCAGTAATACCCTGATGACCCTGGACAGCAGTACTGCCAGTAATGCCCTGATGACCCTAGACAGCAGCACTGCCAGTAATACCCTGATGGCCCTGGACACCAGTACTGCCAGTAATGCCCTGATGACCCTGGACAGCAGCACTGCCAGTAATGCCCTGATGACCCTGCACCGCAGCACTGCCAGTAATACCCTGATGACCCTGGACAGCAGTACTGCCAGTAATACCCTGATGACCCTGCACCGCAGACTGCCAGTAATACCCTGATGATCCTGCACAGCAGTAATGCCAGTAATGCCCTGATGATCCTGCACAGCAGTAATGCCCTGATGATCCTGCACAGCAGCACTGCCAGTAATACCCTGATGACCATGGACACCAGTACTGCCAGTAATGCCCTGATGACCATGGACACCAGTACTGCCAGTAATGCCCTGATTGCCCTGCACAGCAGCACTGCCAGTAATGCCCTGATGACCCTGCACACCAGTACTGCCAGTAATGCCCTGATGACCCTGCACAGCAGCACTGCCAGTAATGCCCTGATGACCCTGCACAGCAGCACTGCCAGTAATACCCTGATGACCCTGCACAGCAGCACTGCCAGTAATACCCTGATGACCCTGCACAGCAGCACTGCCAGTAATGCCCTGATGACCCTGGACAGCAGCACTGCCAGTAATACCCTGATGGCCCTGGACACCAGTACTGCCAGTAATGCCCTGATGACCCTGCACAGCAGCACTGCCAGTAATGCCCTGATGACCCTGCACAGCAGCGCTGCCAGTAATACCCTGATGGCCCTGCACAGCAGTACTGCCAGTAATACCCTGATGACTCTGGACAGCAGCACTGCCAGTAATACCCTGATGACCCTGCACAGCAGCAATGCCAGTAATGCCCTGATGACCCTGCACAGCAGCACTGCCAGTAATGCCCTGATGACCCTGGACAGCAGTACTGCCAGTAATACCCTGATGGCCCTGCACAGCAGCACTGCCAGTAATGCCCTGATGACCCTGCACAGCAGCACTGCCAGTAATACCCTGATGACTCTGCACAGCAGCACTGCCAGTAATACCCTGATGACTCTGCACACCAGTACTGCCAGTAATACCCTGATGACCATGGACAGCAGTACTGCCAGTAATACCCTGATGACCCTGCACAGCAGCACTGCCAGTAATACCCTGATGGCCCTGGACACCAGTACTGCCAGTAATGCCCTGATGACCCTGCACAGCAGCACTGCCAGTAATACCCTGATGGCCCTGGACAGCAGCACTGCCAGTAATACCCTGATGACCCTGCACAGCAGCGCTGCCAGTAATACCCTGATGACCCTGGACAGCAGCACTGCCAGTAATACCCTGATGACCCTGGACAGCAGCACTGCCAGTAATACCCTGATGACCCTGCACAGCAGTACTGCCAGTAATACCCTGATGACCCTGCACAGCAGCACTGCCAGTAATGCCCTGATGACCAACGACAGAAGTACTGACAGTAATACCCTGATGGACCTGCACAGAAGCAATGCCAGTAGTACCCTCATGGCCCTGCACAGCAGCACTGCCAGTAATGCCCTGATGACCCTGCACCGCAGACTGCCAGTAATACCCTGATGACCCTGGACAGCAGCACTGCCAGTAATACCCTGATGACCCTGCACAGCAGCACTGCCAGTAATGCCCTGATGGCCCTGCACAGCAGTACTGCCAGTAATACCCTGATGACTCTGGACAGCAGCACTGCCAGTAATGCCCTGATGGCCCTGCACAGCAGCACTGCCAGTAATGCCCTGATGGCCCTGCACAGCAGCACTGCCAGTAATACCCTGATGGCCCTGCACAGCAGCACTGCCAGTAATACCCTGATGACCCTGGACACCAGTACTGCCAGTAATACCCTGATGACCCTGGACAGCAGCACTGCCAGTAATACCCTGATGACCCTGCACCGCAGCACTGCCAGTAATGCCCTGATGGCCCTGGACAGCAGTACTGCCAGTAATACCCTGATGACCCTGCACAGCAGCACTGCCAGTAATGCCCTGATGACCCTGGACAGCAGCACTGCCAGTAATGCCCTGATGACCCTGCACAGCAGCACTGCCAGTAATACCCTGATGACCCTGGACAGCAGCACTGCCAGTAATACCCTGATGACCCTGCACAGCAGCACTGCCAGTAATGCCCTGATGACCCTGCACACCAGTACTGCCAGTAATGCCCTGATGGCCCTGCACAGCAGCACTGCCAGTAATGCCCTGATGGCCCTGGACAGCAGCACTGCCAGTAATGCCCTGATGACCCTGCACAGCAGCACTGCCAGTAATGCCCTGATGGCACCTGCACACAGCACTGCAGTAATACCTGATGACCCTGGACAGCAGCACTGCCAGTAATGCCCTGATGACCCTGCACAGCAGCACTGCCAGTAATACCCTGATGACCCTGCACAGCAGCACTGCCAGTAATACCCTGATGACCCTGCACAGCAGCACTGCCAGTAATACCCTGATGACCCTGCACAGCAGTACTGCCAGTAATACCCTCATGGCCCTGCACAGCAGCACTGCCAGTAATACCCTGATGGCCCTGGACAGCAGCACTGCCAGTAATACCCTGATGACCCTGCACAGCAGCACTGCCAGTAATGCCCTGATGACCCTGGACAGCAGCACTGCCAGTAATACCCTGATGGCCCTGGACAGCAGCACTGCCAGTAATACCCTGATGACCCTGCACAGCAGCACTGCCAGTAATACCCTGATGGCCCTGCACAGCAGCACTGCCAGTAATGCCCTGATGACCCTGGACAGCAGCACTGCCAGTAATACCCTGATGACCCTGCACAGCAGCACTGCCAGTAATACCCTGATGACCCTGCACAGCAGTACTGCCAGTAATACCCTGATGACTCTGGACAGCAGCACTGCCAGTAATGCCCTGATGGCCCTGCACAGCAGCACTGCCAGTAATGCCCTGATGACCCTGTACAGCAACACTGCCAGTAATGCCCTGATGACCCTGTACAGCAGCACTGCCAGTAATGCCCTGATGACCCTGCACAGCAGTACTGCCAGTAATACCCTGATGACTCTGGACAGCAGCACTGCCAGTAATGCCCTGATGGCCCTGCACAGCAGCACTGCCAGTAATGCCCTGATGACCCTGTACAGCAACACTGCCAGTAATGCCCTGATGACCCTGTACAGCAACACTGCCAGTAATGCCCTGATGACCCTGCACAGCAGCACTGCCAGTAATACCCTGATGACCATGGACAGCAGCGCTGCCAGTAATACCTGATGACCCTGCACAAGCCACTGCCAGTAATGCCCTGATGACCCTGCACACCCAGCACTGCCAGTAATGCCCTGATGGCCCTGCACGCAGCATCCCCAGTAATGCCTCACCCAGTGCCACGCACAGCTCCTGTGGCTCCAACATCTGGCTATACACCTGCCCATCCAATGACCTTGGTTAATTGTGACCCAATACAAACCCCCCCCCCAAGGCCCACCCCCCAGGGGTGAAGCCCCAGAGGGGCTGCCAGGTGCCCGGGGCCCCCTCAGCCAGACCCAGCCGCTCCTGCGCTCCCATACATGATCAGACTAAATCCCGCAGCTCGGCCCCTCCTGATCCTGGGGGCTGTGCCTTTAAGTGAGATGACGCAGCGCCTCCCCCCCCGGCCCCCCGGCCCGCACCCCCCCGCATCCTCCTCCCCGGGCCCGGGAGCTGCGGCACATATGCAGACCCCCCGCGGGTGGCGGCCCGGGGCCAGGGCTGCCCCGGGGGGGTGTGAGGGGGTCGGAGGGTGCAGCCCTGTGCGGGGGGGTCAGGGGGTAACATAGAGCCCTGTGCGGGAGGATCGGGGGTGCAGGGGGGAGGAAATGGGGGGTGCAGAGTTTTTCCCACTGGGGAGAATTTAGGGGGCTGCAGAGGGGATGGGGGTTAGGGTGCGCTTTGCACTGTGATTTGGGGGGTGCAGAGGGGGACACGGAAGGGTTGGGGGAGTTTGCCCTGTATTGGGGGGAAGCTGTTTGCACTCTGGAGGGTTTTGGGGGCTGAGAGGGCGCCCTTAAAATTTTCGGATTAGGGGGGTTCTTGTTTGCTTTGTGGGGGGTCAAGTGTAAAATGCCTGCACCCCCTTACCAGACAGAGCGAAAATGCTGAACCCCTAATGGGGAATTTGGGGGAAAAGGCACCCTAATCCCCCCCGTGTAACACTCTCACCCACTAATCTCCGTGGGAAAAAAAGACCCTAAAAATTCTGTGTTACAGTGCACCCCCCCTAATCGCAGTGGGGGGTAAGGAAATTTTTCCCCCCAAAAAAGCACCCAAAATCCCCGGGGTAAACTCTGCACCCCCTAATCATAATGGGAAAACAGCCCCTAAATCCCCCCTATATTTTGCCCCACTAATCACAGTGGAAAGACACACCCAAATCCCCGGAGCCTCTGCCCCCTCAATGCTCCCCACAGAAACTGCAGTCGCCCCTTTTTTGCAAAAACAGTGCCCCAGCCTCCACGTGGCAAACTTTACAGATGGGGGTGCGGTGTTTGCCCTGTAAAGGATTTGAGGTAAAGTGTTGCCCGGAGGATTTGGGGCGCTGTTAGCACTGTTGGAAATCAGGCAATGGTTATATTTGGGGGTAGGAGGGCAGTTTGCAATGAAGGGGAGTTAGGGGGGTGCAGAGTGTTACCCTGGAGGATTTGGGGCGCTGAATTCGCATTCAGGGGTCGTGGCTGCAAAATGTTTGCACTGGAAGGATTTGGGGGGTA
>JAODAL010056481.1:0-23264 GCA_025379985.1 Phyllomedusa bahiana | reverse complement strand
AAGATGTTGCCGGTGCACCCCATTCCAGCACCATTCCTCCAAGGCTAACTTAATATCCAGTAATTCTCGGTCTCCAATGGTGTAGTCTCTTTCTTCAGGGAAAAAGGTCTTGGAGAAGAATTCACAAGTAACAGTTTTACCTCTAGGGGTTTTCTGGATAAGGATTGCTTCAGCCCCCACTGAGAAGGCATCGACCTCAAGGAAGAAGGCTTTCTCTGGGTCAGTATGGCACATGATGGGTGCAGAGGCAAAAACGGACTTCAGACGGGAGAAGGCTTCCTCTGTTTCATGTGGCCAAAGTTTAGAGATTCTGTTCTTCTTAGTAAGCACCACAATGGGCTCCACCATGGTATAGAAGTATGGAATAATGGTTGAGACCATTGCAGTACAGCCGACAGTTTAGTAGGATCAATCTGAAGTTTCCTATCTTAGACAATATACCAGAAGACAGGCAGAGAGAACTGTTCAGACACATTTCTCCAGCTTGTCATAGAGCTGATTGTGTTGCAGACATCTTAGAAACTGGCCATGAACCCTATGAGATTCTAGATTGTCTGAGAAAACCAATATATTGTCCAGATACACGACGACACAATAGTACAAGAGGTCTCTGAAGATCTTGTTAACAAGACGGCAGGAGCATTTCATAGACTGAAGGGCATCACCAGATACTCAAAGTGACCATCCTAGGTATTGTATGTGGTTGTCCAGTCATCACCCTCATGGATTCAGATGAGGTTATAGGCTCCCCGCAAGTCTAACTTCGTGAAGAGCCAGTCGAGGATCTCGGAGATTAATGGATACCAGTTTTTCAGGGTTTTCTTGTTAAGACCCCAAAAGTCTATGCAGGGACAGAGTTAACTGTCTTTTTTCTCCACTAATAAAAACACGGCAACGGCTGGAGGAAGACTTGCGCATAAAACCTTTTTGAAAGTTCTCTATAATATACACATAGACAGTGAGAGACCCTGCCCCGTGAAGGGCTAGTACCCGGAAGAAATTCTATAGGGCAATCATAAGGCCAATGAGGAGGAAGAGTCTCCATCTGCTTTTCTGAAAATACATCCATAAATTGCTGATATGGAGTGAGCAGACCCAGCAGCAGCTTATAAGACATCAGTGGAGAAGTAGACACACACAGGACAGGGTACCACAAAACAGTGGAAATGGCAATCTTATCCTCAAGGTATGACTTTGCTCAGGCCAGAGGTGTAACTACTGGGGTAGCAGACATAGCAGCTGTCCCAGTGCCCTTTCTCTTAGGGGGCCCGGCAGCAGCTAACACGTCTGATACCCCGGTAGTACAGCTCCTGCGCCTGCCGGCAGTGAACATACTATTTCACTGCCGGCGGACACGGAGCTCCGGGGCCCGGCGCTTCCTACCTCTAAACGCCCAGGCCCTCCGGCCCAGGCGCTCAGAGGCAGGACTGGCCGGTATTAGCAGAGCAGAGTGGCTCCGCTCTGCTAATCAGCCTGCGCGGGCCCACAGTGCTGACATGAGCTGTGCGATGATGTCACATCATCGCGCGGCCCGCACCGAGCAAAGACTGGCCGGCCAGCTGCGTGGTCACATCGACGGAGCCAGAGACAGGTGAGTAAGTGATTTCTTATTTTTTTTAATATTAAGGAAACCCCCTGCCTGCCTATATACTGACCCCTATAGCCGTGTATGCCTATATATTGGCCCCTATAGCTCTGCCTGACTATATCTAGCCCCTATAGCCCTTCCTGTCTATATACATGACTCCTATAGCCATGCCTGCCTATATATTGGCCCCTATAGCCATGCCTGTCTATATCTTGCCCCTATAGCCCTGCCTGCCTATATATTGGCCCCTATAGCCTCCCAAAGCCCTACCTACCTATATCTAGCCCCTATAGCCCTGTCTGCCTATATATTGATCCCTATAGCCCTGTCTGCCTATGTATAGCCCCTATAGCCCTGTATGCCTATATATAGCCTCCCCAAATCCCTGCCTGCCTATATATAGCCTCCCCAAAGCCCTGCCTGCCTATATATAGCCCCTATAGCCTACCATATGCCCTGCCTGCCTGTATGGGGCCCCTATAGCCTACATTAAGCCCTGCCTGACTATATATATGCCCCCTATAGCCTACCCTATGCCCTGCCTGCCTGTATGGGGCCCCTATAACCTACCTTTATCCCTGCCTGCCTACATATATGGCCCCTATAGCTACCTAAACTCTGCCTTCTTACCTATATGGCCCCTATACCCTGCCTGCCTAGCTATATGGGGCCCTATAGCTACCTAAACTCTGCCTGTCTATATGGGGTCCTATACTCTACCTAAACCCTGCTTGACTGCCTATATGGGGCCTTTTAGCTACCTAAACCCTGCCTGCCTATATGAGGACCCTATTGCTTAACTAAACCTGGCCTATCTAAACCCTGCCTGCCTAAATGGACCCCATATAGCCAGGGGGCAGAGGGGAGGTGCTGAAAAAGTCAGGATTCTAAAATATTTGTGTCTAAATCTCCAGGGACAAGTGGCCGGGAGACGTCATCATGGCGGTCTGGACTGAATGCAGAACAAAGTCAACGACTCGTCAGAGAAACATTACCTGCGAGTCACAAGATATAACTACACTTCAATCACATATGTCTGCAGAGTCTGTGTACACTGGTGTCTACCACTATATGGTCACTATATGGTGGTTATATACAGTCTACAGAGCCTGTGTACACTAGTATAAAACACTATATGGTCACCATATGGCAGTAATATTGGTCTATGTATACTGATCATAGAGTAGGGGTATTATTTAGTCACTATGTGGTGGTAATTTGTGGTTGTGTTCTGAAGGTATAATCAGGTACATATGTAATAGTGTTGTGGGTAATGTTGGTTTTGGTATAGTGGATTTGTTTGGCAGCAGTATGATAGTGAGAAGTATGGTGAGGTATTTGCCCCTTGTATTATCTACATTATCTAACTGCATGTCTTGGTAAATGTTCGTGGTCAGGGAGGTGGGCGAGGGAAGGGTGGGTAGGGGGCCCCATCCAAAAGTTTGCATTGGGGCCCAGGCTTCTCTATTTACGCCCCTGGCTCAGGCATTCAGGCATTTGCTGTAAATGGAGTAGATGGCCAGAGGTTTGTCAAGGTGGACCAGCAGGAGACGATACTTGGAGGCCAGAGAAGCATGACACTTGACAAGATGACTATTTGGTGCGGCATGGTCAACTATGAAGAGGTAGTATTCACACTTAGGGATGTCTCCTCCATGTAACCTTGGTGCGGGAGTTTCCCAGATGCAATGGACAGTCCATATGGTAGTATTTAAGACTAGCACTGTAGAGGCAAAGATTTTGCTGTCGTCAACAGGACTATTATTGCTGTGACAGGTGGGCTCTGTCCACTTGCATCTAAAGAAGCCATTGGTGGAGTTAATGGAGGCCTTTGAAACACTGGAGCAAGACAGGATAGGTGGCGTCTCCAGACCGGTGCATGTTCTTGGCGGAGCTCCTTCTCTTTTACGGATAAGCAAATACCAATGCGGGTGGCAAGACTGATGAGGTCACTCAGAGATGACAGGAGGTATCAACCAGCCAGGTTGTCCTTTATTCTGCCCGTGAGGCCCTTCTGGAATCTAGCGACTAGGGCCTTGTTAATCCACGACAGCTCTGAGACAAGAGTACCAAGCTCTATGACATTTTGTCAAACAGAGGAATCCCCTTGGCATAGGTCTAGCAGAGCAGTTGCTCAAAAACACTGCAGAATTCATCCAGGAATACAAGGAGTTTAGTAGTCACCTGATCGTTCCAGTCTCAGAGGGGGTAGCCCAAACCAGAGCGTCCCCGATAAGTAGACTGACCACAAATGCCACCTTGGAGCATTCAGCGGGAAACTGGTTAGACATGAGTTCCACGTGCATGGTGCGCTACATGATGAAGCCCCTACAGGCCTTAGGGTTTCCATCATACTTAGGTGGCAAAGAGAGATGCAGCTTGAGACTGAAAGATGTCACAGGAATTGTAGGTAGAGAAGCAGCAGCAGATGGTGATGGTGGTTGGTAGACTGCAAGGAGCGGGTGCACGGCAGAACAGGAATACTACAGCATGCTTTCTCTATGACACAGAGCACGATAGATCTGGCAAGGACTAGACAGAAGAGGCTGAACTAAATAGGGTCAGTGCCCAGTGATTAACAAATCATCGGGAACTTGGACATGCATGCCGGCCAGCAGGAGAATAGCGGGGAGTGAGGATAGATGAGTACGGATGTAGGGATTGGACATAGCGAGTGCGCCCACAGCCGAAGGTGTGGGTTGGGCACCACTCATGCCCGGTACAGGAGAAGATCCTCGCAGCCCTCCATGCGGGCAATGGGGCACTGGTAACAGTGCTTAGTTAAAGAGGTTGTCTCACCATGCTGTTTCACAGAGCTACAGGCAGCTTCAGACTCACACTTCCTGGTTAAGCTGCGGGTGGGTCTACTGCAGTGATTGACATATCATCTCTGCTATTCATAGTTGATCCTGTTATTCTGACATGATTGCAGGAGGTTTGTAAACGGCAGAGCATATGGCTACAAAGCTCCAAAGGGTTAAAACTTGTTTGTCAGAAATGTAAACAAGCTCCTGTCTTCAAGATAAGAAACAGCAGGGAGTGGCATCACCATCCCGGCTTCCCACCATCCCCACTCTTACAGCCTGTTAGAGAAGAGAGAAGCAGTTGTACCTAGGGGATGGGTGTACAAATAAAGATAAGAATGCCCCTTACTCTAAACAGAAAAGCAATGATTTAGTAATGGTCTATATTTAGCTTTCCTATGTATTTAAAGCTATTCAATTAAATGGAAATAATCCTTTAATGTTATTATATTTTATATATGTTCTCATTCTTTTGAGTTGGACGGAAAATGATCATTGAAGATGAGGATACCTTGGTAAGTATTTCCATTACATAGTAACTCAGTTTCCATGTGAGTTTCAGGCACAAACTGCATTTGTTGGAAATTATGTGGTTTAGCCACATTAAATAAAACTAATTCACATTCAAAACCAGAGGAAAATCTGCTGCATACAAAGTGAAAATCTGTTGTAGAAATTCAATGCAGATGTATATCAGGAATTCCTATACATACACTTTTTTAGATTTTCTTTTAAGAATTCTTTATGGCATTTATTTTATTTATGTTTTTATTTTTTACAATTCTAATGTGTTTTTCTAATTTTTTTCAAGTCCTACAGAGAAACATATAGGAAACAATGTCTGTAAAAAAATGCCCAGAACAAGCTACATTTTGAAGAAAAAAAACCTCTGCTGCCTCTATAAATGCCACCAAAAAGCACTAAGTGTAAGACGAAACAAGCCAAGAAAAAAGATGTGAATTTTTTTTTTTCAGAAATACCTTGAGCCTTGCTTATGAAAACCTGTCTAGCAGTATTGTTTTGACTTTGTTCTCTGTAGCACCCAATCATTGCTCAGCTTTCAGTTTTCCAACTTAGTATAATTCAGTCTGATTGGTTTCTATGGGCAACAAAGACAGTCTTACTGTTAGGCAGTTTTCATAAATGAGGCTGTATAATTACATTTAAATAAAGCATTTTGTAGCTTTTCTCATTGCATTTTCATTGTGTTATTAACAGCTTTTTTCCAGTTAGATTTCTTTAAAGTCTGTAGTGAAATATAAAATTTTCATTGCAATAAAATATACATATTGGTAGAGTCAGAGGTTTTTTGTTGTTTCAAAATTAATTTGTTTTGGAAATTAAATTTTGTCCTCGGTTTTTCACTCGGGTTTCTGTTTGGACTTGTAAAATGCCAGCAAAAATTCTACAAAAAATTCACTAAAATATTATAAAAAATGTTGATGAAAATATTATAAAAAAAAGCATGTTATATTTTAAAATGCTATATTTTTTATGCAGTTAAAATGCCAAAAGAATACAACAAAGACCTTGGGCTTAAGAATCATACTTGCTAATTTTGTTGCACCTTTTAAGAAAAATAAGGGAATACATACAAAAGTGAAGAGATGCATTAGTCACTATAATTTTAATTATTTTTTAAATCTACCCCAGCCTTGGCTCAAAAACTTACATTTAAAACTGTCACAAATACTTCAGGTGTGATTCAAGTGTAAAGCGTGTGTTGGACATAGTGAGAACATTTCACATCAGCAGATAATAAAATGTAAAGTTTGTTTTAGTTGTTAGATGACAGTTTTCAATATTGTACTCACAGTCCAATTAAGGCAGAACTTACAATTCACTTTGCTTTATTCAAACAACTGCTTTAACCAGAAAAGGGAGATGACAATATTTATATTGTCACTCAGAACTCTTTGACTCTATATACACAACATCAAAAAAAGAGTGTTGTAAGGGCATGTCCCCTCTGCACGGATTTTCGGCCGGTTTTTCAGCCGGTTTACGATTTTTCAGGGCCGCCTGAAAATTTGTCGAAAATGAGCACAATTGTGCTCTATGGAAAACCCGTGCAGCAGTCCCCCTTGCACGGGTTTTCCGCCCGGTGGTTTTGTCGCCGGCGGACCGGCGACCCAAAAAATTGAACATGCACAATCTTCCGTCCGGGTTTCCGCACGGAACATTTTCATCTCAATTGGGGGGGGAGGGTGTTCTCCGCTCTCGTGGGGGAAAAGCCGTCCCCGAGGCCGTGGGGACGGCCGCAAAACGGACAAATACCGGCCGGCAAACCAGCCGACATTTGTCCACTGCCGTGTAAACGGCCCCTAACAATAATAAACTGCAACGTTAACTAAATAATAATTTAAAAAATGTGAACAAGCACCAGAGAACAGGAGATGGGAGTTTAACCTAGGCTGCCTCTAGTAGGCCCTTTTGAATGCCTAGTATACTTTTTGGTGCTTGTTCACATTCTTTGAATTATTATTATTTAAAAGTTATATTTTATTCTTCTCATGACACTCTTTTTTTGATGTTCTGTAACAGGTGAGTGAGTAAAGCGGGCAGTGAACCCACTGCACCACTGCAGGGCTTGCTCCGAAGGGGCATAACTAAGCGGCCGTTGGGCATCTTCACAGAGCCTTAGGCGTTGTTCACACGGCTTATTCTGGGACTGATTGGAGCCGTACTGCGCGCCGTATTTGCGCTGCATTACGGCTCCAATCTGTCCCAGTAACTACGGTAATCCACAGTTCTCATAGAGAACTATGGATTCCGTCTCTCCTCCCCGCTCAGTGAATCCGCCGCGGGGGGAGAAAGAGACATGTGAATTATTTACGGTGTGTAAGCGCCGTAGATAATGACTGTCTATGGGGCCGGCGAGCTGCCGGCCCCCCCCCCCCCCCGCCCCGCTGCACGACAGCCGGAGTAATTGCGGGGCGAAATCCGTCCCCACAATTACGCCGGCAATAAGCCGTGTGAACAAGGCCTTAGATGGCAAGGAGGTGCAACCTCAGAGCCGTCCCCAGCAGTGGCAGCTGACCAGACAGGCCAGAAGTGCCAATGCTAGGCACCAACAGGAATAGGGACAAAGATACAGCAGACTAGGTGTAGAGATGTGCAGGTACAGAACAGAACAGACAGAGACAGGACTAAAGGTCAACAGATGCCAAACAGGAAGGTAAAACGGAGGGCATGGCACAAAACATACCAACAGGACACAACACCAAGAACATGACAGGAGATAATGCAGAGACTTAAGCTAGGACACTGGCTAGGGACTAAGGCATAAACATGGCAAGAAAACAGGCATAGAGCATGGCAAGGAGCTCACAGACAGAGACATGGAAAACAACCAACAACATGGAGGGAACCAAAAAGACATAACACAACAGACCACTAACAAACATAACACAACAAGGCCAACACAACATGAGACAACATAAGGCAACACAACATGAGACAACAACAATGGACAACAAGGATCAGTCAGGTAGTATGGGGAGAAAAAATATCGGATAGGGAGAAAAAACTAAAAAATAACTTTTATTAAATATATGATTAAAATGTTAACACCAGGCCGAAAACAGACCAAGAGTGCACTCAATAGAAAATCCCTACAAAGTCTAAATGAAAACCTAACCTGTCAAAGAAACGGGATGATCGTCCCAACAAGGACGCTCCCGTCTGGAACCTGACCCTTACACTAATCTGACCCTATGCACCCCATGTCCCAACATGTTTCAACCCTCCCAAGATGTCAAAAAATGGTTTCCTCAGGGGACAATTTGTAAAGGGAGAAGAATATATACAGGGGGTCTATATAATCATAAAACAAGGGTATTACAGAGTATATAGTCATAATAAAACAAGGTTATAAGAGACAGGAGGATGTGGAAAGTGCACCAATAATACCCACACCACACATCCTCAAATTTAACACCCAAATTGTGCACCTCAACATAAAAGTAAAATATGCAGCCACAACAAGAATGATAATACCTAAGGAGTGTGGTATCATTAGTCCAGAAAAGATAATTGGACTCAAGAGTAAACTTATGTCACAGGGAGACTTACAGACCGCACAAGGGGGAAGTGTCCACCGATAGTGATTGTCTCAATAACAAGACACTCACTGATGCCAAATACAGTGTCACGACATCTTACCAAAACATGGCAATATCGCCTAGAATGGACAAGTTTATCTATAAGACAAAGGAGATAAAAATCTCGTCAACTTTGAAAGACAATGCAATCTTCCAAAAAGGATAAAGTTGAAATAGAGAATTATCTCTAATGGTGGATAAAATATCACCTGCAAGTCCTTCCACAGATGTCCAGTAACGGCAATCAATGCCACTCATATGTGGGGCGTCCGGCGTGATACACACAGCGGCACGGTCGCCTGCGCATGTTACCAACACTGTCCCGTGAGAGCCAGACGGCCCCGCGCGTCCCCACACTCCAGGAAGCAGCTGCTGAGAGACGCTGAAGGCGCTTCAATCTCACGCCCCTCTAATCAGCATTACTGAGTTCCGGCCCATGTGACCCAGACTCCGCCCCTAGCAACAGTCAAATCAGCTAGGCGTCCCCAGCTCACAGCTAACACACTATGCATGTGTGCACGCTGAGTTTAAAGGGCCAGGGTGCAAATCAACAGTGGTATTAAATAAAACCACTGGATTAAATAACGGTAACAGCAACATTTAAGACTGATTAGATACTCCTAAAGACCAGTGGAAGCAGCTAAGGCATATAGAAGCAATGCTACTAACAAAGTAAAAGAAATAGAGAAGAAAAAGAAAAAGAAAAAGTAGGCAAACCCAAAGAGGATGTTTTCACAAATAGATCGTTGAAATATATAATATACAGATCAACATAAAAAGGCATATTTATACTACATAACGAAGGCTTATATTCTCTCTATTATTATAATTTTCAAGGGGAAAAAAAAAAAAAAAAAAGCATTCTGGAAATGAAATCACTCTAGATGTAACTGCTATAATCAACGGACTCATTCAGCCCAAAAGGCGCGTATGTTTTCAGCGTCAAAATCCAAAACGTTTCTCTCTGTAATAGTTTTTTATTAATGTCCCCTTTACGTATGGTAGATTTAATGTTTACAATGACAATCCATTTCAGGCAATTGATGTCGCCGTTATGATGAAGCCATACATGCTTGGCTACGGGTGTATCCCTCTGATGCCTCACATCACCGAGGTGTTCACAGACCTGTCGACGCAGTTGGCGTATGGTCTTGCCGACATGTGTAGTTTTACATGTGATGAAATCACGAATGTAAAACAGTTTTTTCTTGTCTGTGTCCTCAAAAGTGGAACATTTCTCCATTTGTGGACATGCGACGCAGTCTCGACACCTAAAAAATCCTTTAGGTCTTTTGAGCCACGTTTCGGTTTGTTGTCTCACAAAATGACTGTGCACGAGACGATCTTGCAGATTCCTACCTCTTCTATAGGTAATCTGCGAGCGTCACCTATATGTCCCTTAATGTCCTCATCCATTTGAAGAATGTACCAATGGCGGCGTAAAATTTCTCGCACCTCATCAGAGGCGTTGTCAAAAGTGCCTATTATTCGTGTCGTTGATCGGGTTACCTCCTCTCTCCCATTAGGTGACAATAGGTCCTGTCTTTCCCTATCAAGGGCGTTGCGATATGCTGCTCGCAAAACACTGTCTGGGTAGCCCTTCACCTGGAACCGTTTCCTGAGATCCACTGCCTGCTCAGCAAATTCCTTCCTTGTGGAGCAGTTCCTCCTAAGTCTTAGGTACTGGCCACGCGGTATCCCTCTCTTGAGGGGGACAGGATGATTACTGTCCCACCTCAATAGTGAGTTAGTAGACGTTGGTTTTCTAAAGATACTCGTGACCAATTCACCTGTAGAAGACTTGGAGATTGTTACATCTAAAAAGGAGATGGATTCAATATTGATCTCTGATGTGAATCTGAGGCCTAGAGTGTTGCGATTAAGTTCATTCAGCATCCCTGCAAATTCTTCCGTTGTCCCGTTCCAGATGATGAAAACATCATCTATGAAACGTGCCCAAAGGGCAATCTTATCAACAAAGGGGGGTGGCTGCTCGCCAAACACGACCGTGGTCTCCCACCAGCCGAGGTACAGATTCGCATAACTGGGTGCAGTGGGACTCACCATGGCAGTACCCCTCAGCTGGTGGAAGACCTTACCGTCAAATACAAAATAATTACGTGTCAGCGAGAACCGCAACAGTTCAACCATCAAATTTATTTTATGCAGAACAAATTGACAACCCCGTGATTTAAGGAAAAAATAGGCCAGCCTCGAGGCCAGAATCGTGGGTATAGACGGTATACAAGGAATCGACGTCAATACTTGCTAAGTATGTAGTTCCATCCACAAAGATACCATCCAGACGTTTAAGGAGATCCATTGTGTCTCTCGTGTATGACGGTAAAGATTGTACAAACGGGGACAAGATTCTGTCCACGTATACCCCACAATTCTGGCCCAGGGCTCCAATACCAGACACGATTGGACGTCCTCTTAAAGGATTGGTGCCCTTATGTACTTTTGGGAGACTGTAAAATGTAGCTATAGTCGGAAATTTTGGGAGAAGAAAATTAAATTCGGACTCGTCTATAAGTTCGTTTCTCATTGCTTCAATTAGAAGTTGTCTAAGTTCCTGCGTGTATACTTCCATGGGATCACTTTGTAAAATCTCATAACATGACCTATCCGAGAGGAGGCTATCACACATATTTCAATACTGCATGACGTCCATGATTACAATGTTTCCCCCCTTGTCGGATGGTTTGATACAGATATCATGGTCCATCTCAAGTTTGAGTAAAGCCTTCATCTCTGCTTCTGAGTAATTTTTTAGCTTAGACCCCTTTATTTTCTCAAGATCCTATAAAACTGACTCCAGAAATATGTCAACACATGAAACCTCACTACGTGGAGGCATCTTAATGATTTTATTCTTTAAATCTGTAAATGGACCTTTACCGAATTCAGTTTGAGGTGTTGCTGAGAGGCCATAAAGAAGACGAACGTCTTCAACCATGTCTAGAGGTATTCCTAGTTCTATGCTCTCTTTGCGATCTTTAAGAGCAAAGAATTTTTTCCAGTGGAGCTTGCGAGCAAAAAGGTGCAGATCCTTTGTCCAAGTGAAGCGGTCAAACTTGGTCGTTGGAACAAAGGATAGACCCCTTTTAAGGAGACAAATTTCATCTGCTGTTAACACTTTTTGTGATAGATTTATGATCTGCATATCATCTACATTAGTTGACTGGTTTATGTCCGATAATTTAGCTGTGAGGTCCTCTCCCTCAACTGATAGGGGTTCTTGTAATCTAAAAAAATTGTTATGACGCTGACCTCCCCTCCTACCTCTGTTCCTTCTAGGTTTAACCTGAGATCTAGAATTACTACTATTCTGATCCCGGTCAATGTCCGAAAAATCTGTCTCCGTTGAGGAGAGATCAGTATTAGCTTCTCTTTGCAGGTTTCTAGACCCGACAATACTATAGGCCTTATTGTCCCTGAAGTCACTCAGGTCTCTTAGAAATTGTTTATGCTTACGTTCTTTAAGCTGATATTGAAACCTTTCAATGGTATTTTGAAGCTGTTTCTCCTTATTGGCAAATTCAGCCTCCCCAGAGAACTTTTGTGTTACCTCTAGCTGTTCTTTGAGCTTTTTATTCAGATCCTCCAAGATGATCTTTTCCTCTTCTAGCAACAGTCTCATGAAACGTAGAGAACTGGAAGTTGCTTCCTGCTCCCACTTAGTCGCAAAAGATGAGGACCTATTCCGTACGGAGGGGATGAGTGAGATCCTCAAACCTCGAGGTACAATGTTGTTTTTCAAATAGTTTTCAAGACTCTCTACCTCCCACCAGGACGTAATCTGTTCCTTATACGTACGGGTCACCTCTTTAAAAGCTGTTACAAAAGTTGGGGTATATTTCTGTTGTACGAGTACTTTGTCAGAGAAAACATCTTTTGCCTCCAATGCCCATTGTTCCATACTTGGTCCTCTGGATGTGAAACCAGCCATATTGCTACAAATATCCACAAAAACAGAGAAACAATCCCACAATGCAGGGATAAGTACCGTTCCCCAATAACACGTTAACTATATCAGATAGGGAGAAAAAACTAAAAAATAACTTTTATTAAATATATGATTAAAATGTAAACACCAGGCCGAAAACAGACAAGGAGTGCACTCAATAGAAACTCCCTACAAAGTCTAAATGAAAACCTTGTTGGGATGATCATCCCATTTCTTTGACAGGTTAGGTTTTCATTTAGACTTTGTAGGGATTTTCTATTGAGTGCACTCCTTGTCTGTTTTCGGCCTGGTGTTTACATTTTAATCATATATTTAATAAAAGTTATTTTTTAGTTTTTTCTCCCTATCTGATATAGTTAACATGTTATTGGGGAACGGTACTTATCCCTGCATTGTGGGATTGTTTCTCTGTTTTTATGGGGAGAAAAAACACACAAAACTTAGGACATTACTTACTCAAAAAACACCACCCTCTTGGGCCATGTTCACAGCTCAATGACTGGACCAAACCGAGCTCAGAAGCAGGCATCTCTAGCCTTATATGTTCCTGGAAAAAAATGACAGGTACAGGTGATTGCTGAATAGCAACTCCCAGATCCCAATGCTAAAGGAACACTTAGATGATACAGACTGCACCTTAACTTGGTACCTGTTCACACCAGCATGCAGAAAAGCCACATTAGTATGGGGAGAAGCACATTTATAACCACACAGTTAGAAGGGGATTGGCAGAGGAAGCCAAACCCTGCTGCACATTGTGGGAATAAATGAGTGTGTGATGTGACCGCTGCTCTCTATAGAGCGACAAGAAAATAGGGCAGCAGCCAAGATGGAGGAGCAACATGGCCAGCAAGGTAAAAGCCGCACAGCAACTGCAAATGGGTAAGCAGCGGCGACAGGAGTGTACACGGTGACAGCAGCACCGCAACAAGAACTGGATCTGCGACAGGAACACAGGTAAATCTGCGGTTCGCAGCAGAGGCTGCGGCATAAGGACAAGACCAGGGAAACAAGGACCGCGGCACGGACCATGACATGTTCTTTATTCGCACATGCCATTTTAAGCTCGCCAATAACAAGTAATTTACAGTATCTCACAAAAGTTACATTTTTCTGTAAATATTGTATTATATCTTTTCATGGGACAAAACTGAATATATGACACTTTGATACAATGTAAAGTAATCAGTGTACAGCCTGTATAACAGTGTAAATTTAGTGTGCCCTCAAAATAACTCACCACAAAGCCATCAATGTCTAAACTGCTAGCAACTACAGTGAGTACACCGCTAAGTGAAAATGGACAAATTGTGCCCAAAGCATCAAGATTTTATTTATTTCCAGCACTGCCTTAACTCTCTTGGGCATGGAGCTTCACAGGTTGCCACTGGAATCCTTTTTTACTTCTCAAAGACAACACTACAAGGCTAGTGAATGTTACCTACCTTGCGTTCCTCCACCTTCCATTTGAGGATGCCCCACAGATGATCGATCAAATTTAGGTCTGGAGACATGCTTGGTCAGTCTAGCACCTTTACCCTAATTTTTGTTTAGCAAGGCAGTGGTCGTCTTGAAGGTGTGTTTGGGGTCGTTCTCACATTGGAATACTGCCCTGTGGCCAAGTTTCCGGAGGGAGGGGATCATGCTCTGCTGCAATATGTCACAGTACATGTTGGTATTCATGGTTCCATCAATGAACTGTAGCTCACCACAGCCAGCAGCACTCATGCAGCCCCAAACCATGACCTTCCCACTATCCTGAATGCTGGCAAGACACACTTGTCTTTGTATTTCTCATCATCTGGCTGCACCCACACACACTTATCACCATAGGAACTAAATAAGTTTATCTTGATCTCATCAGATCACAGGACATGGTTCCAGTGATCCATGTCCTTAGTCTGCTTGTCTTCAGCAAACTGTCTGCAGGCTTTCTTGTGCATCATCTTTAGAAGAGACTTCCTTCTAGGAAGACAGACATGCAGACCAATAAGATGGCGAAGTCTGTTTTGAGTGGAACCTGTCTTGTTAAACCACTATATGGTCTTGACCACCATGCTGCAGCTCAGTTTCAGGGTTTTCAGTGACAAGTATGATATAGTGTGAGAACAATAACACCAAATTTAACACACCTTTTCCAATTCACACCTTAGACCTTGTAACACTATTGAGTCACATGACACAGGGGAAGGAAAATGGCAAATTGGGCACAATTTGTCCATTTTTCACTTAAGGATGTACTCACTTTTGTTGTCAGCGGTTTACACATTGATGGTTGTGTTGAGGGCACACCAAATGTACATGGTTATACAAGCTGTACACTGAAGTGTCATATCTTCAGTATCGTACCATAAAAAAATATAATACAATATTCACTAAAATGTGAGTGGTGTACTCACTTTTGTGAGAAACTGTCTATAGAGCTACAGGGTGCTTGCCAGTTCTTACAAGGAGGCAGGGCTAACTTAACCATTAAGGTGTGCTAGGCAACTGCCTAGGGTGTAAACTATAAGGGAGATAAAAATCTAGCTGCCCTTGTCTAAAGTCTTTGAGCCTCATGTATGAAAACTGTCTAGGTCTAACACTTTCTTTGTTGCCCATGGCAACCAATCAGTGCTCCCCATTCATTTCATATAGTGCTCTGAAAAAATGAAAATCGAGCTATGATTGGTTGCTATGGGCAACAAAGAATGTCTAGCTTTGAGTGACCAGCAAAGAAGATTTTACATCATGGTAAAACTCTTTAATGCTAACAAAGATATGAATGCTGAGGTCCTCTGCAGTGAACTTCAAGCAGTAGCTCAAAGACTCCAAAAACCTATACCATCACAAGAAGTACTTCACTTTATAGTACAACAAAAAGTGGTTGATTGTATACCTAATCTTTTGGTTACACATAGAATACTTAACAGTACCAGTGGTACTGTTAAGTATTTTCCTAGGTTAAAGAGAATTTGCTGAGGGCAGCAGAAGCTGTTGACAGACACTCTGGGTGACATGTATGAACGTGCCTGTGCCATTTTTTTGGGCTTATATTACAGCAAACAATTACTGGCAAACGGTTCTATAGATGTATGAACAATCATATTGCCAAACTTGATGCAGTTTGCACTAGACATGACAATTTTGAATGTGCCAAACTTTGGTACAAAACTGCCATACAAAGTTTGGCGCATAACACTTTCTTTCATATTATTGGATTATAAACTACTCTATATCTCTTTATAACCGGTGTGTAAGTGCTAAGTTATACAGATATCTCCCTTTGTTTCTAGGGATGTGACCCTATTAAATACAGAAGTTTCAGAGAATTTAGGGCTACATGTATGAATGGGGCTGTGCCAGGTTTCTGTCATGACTGGAGCCCTAAAACCTGATGTAGCCCCATTTAATAGATTTTTGAACATTCATGGCCCCAACTTTAGTGCATTCTGCACCAGCCTTGACACTTGAATGCACCAAAGATGTTAGGGCGTGTCGCTGGATTAGACACATTTATGAATGTGGTATGCCAAAAGTAGGGGAGACATGTATGTAAACAGGCAGGTTGAAGTGCATTGTGCAAAGTATATAATGCGCCTGAAGGTGGTTTTCTTGCGCTCATAAATGGTGTCTAAAGTTCTACGCACCTCGCCTGTGTGTTTGCCACATTACGGATTAGTATGTGTATACCCTATAGATAGGCGGGAAATTGAAAAAAAAGTTATTAGAATAGCATGTCAGTGCATAGAAACTATGGTAATGATCAAGACCTGTTCTGTGCTGGCTCTTGCTGTATGTAGAATAAAGGGTGAGAGCAACAAAAATAGATTTCAAATTTAATGTAGTAAAAATTTTAAAATCTGAACAACATCATCAGTGAGTTATTTTAAAGTAATATTAGTTTTAAATCCTATTAATTTTAAATACATTTTATTCGAGATATTTTTATATTTTTGGGATATAATTTTTACATGAATTTTATATGATAACATTTTTTATTAAATTTAAATAATTTAATTTTATATAGTTTGATATTTATCATAAATTACTTTTTATTATTGTACTGTTGTAAGT
Organism: Phyllomedusa bahiana; assembly: GCA_025379985.1. NCBI lineage: Eukaryota > Metazoa > Chordata > Amphibia > Anura > Hylidae > Phyllomedusa > Phyllomedusa bahiana. The sequence goes on along the minus strand of JAODAL010056481.1, from coordinate 6,743 downwards.
TGAGAAATAATGAACATGTTTTGCCCTAATAGCAAATTTGACTCCACTTCGACTAATCGGGCTCTGGCAGACCACATTAAAATAGGTCTGCCTGTTCGAGCAGTAATGCGCCTAGTTTTGCCGACCCGCATTTATATATGTGTCTAGTTATATGAGTATGGTGCAACACCCCCTCATCACGTTAGACACATTAAAAAGTCTTCCAAACAATGTACCTAATACTTTCATTTGGCGCATTATACATCACATCTCGCTCACGTTTGGCACATTTTACACAGGAAAAGGTTGAAAAACCCTTTAATACATGTGTCCCTAGGTGCCAATCTGTCAGAACAGCCAGACCAAGTTAAAAGTGGTCTAATTGAGCCTGAGTTGTCTTAGATAAACTAGAATTGCCATTGCAGCAAAAACATTTGAAATATTTCTCAACTTATACCACTAAAATAATAAAAAGTAATTTATCAAACTATATAAAAATAATAATAATATAAAATTAATAATAAATTATACAACCTAAAATTGATTTTAAATTATATAATATTAAAAAAATATTTTTTAACAAAAAAAAACAAAAAAATATAAAATCTGTCCATTATTTTATTTTTAACATAAAAAATTACATAAGAAAAACAACTTAATGAACTACTTTAATCTATATGGAGAAGAACAGAAGCTCCTAACTTTCAATTATATTGTAAAATGTTTCTCTTTCTACTACATCACAATGCTCTTCCTGTGTCAATCTCAATTTGTGGTTAGAATGTTGATAAGAGATAAGTAGCTATTACTGGCAATCATAGTTAAGAACTGTTACATTTGTATCCTAACTGTTACTTCTCTTCTCTCTAGAGACTAGTAAAATTTATTGACTTCATTTTCTAATGAAAAATTATTTATGTTAATAATAAAATTTTGTTCTGATTTATTTTTCATTTTTTCTACAATAAATGAAGCAAACTTTAATTAGATGAAAAAAATAAAAATGGCTACGAAGAAAAGAATATGATTCAGTGTCTTGTTTTAAACAGGCACCACTTAAAGTGAATCTGTCGCAAATTTTTTACTTATTAAAAGAAGCTACTGATATATATTATTTTCTTCTTAGCCATTTTTATTTTCTAATTGTAGATTTCTCAATTCAGTTGTCTGAATATGATTGTGGGGACAGCATTCTTGCCTGCACTGCTTTAACAGCATTTAGAAAAATGTTTAACAGCAGATGCTTGCACATAGGAGCCTGTGAACTGGATTAGTTCCATTGACTGCTATAGGAGAGTTTTCTAGGGATGATCTGTGACCTGGGAAGAAGTCAGTTTGCAGAGAGGTGAAGAGGGGGAGCTGTGACAATCTCCTATTGTGACTGGTGGATCCTGTGTTATCTATACACTATCTATATATATATATATATATCTACTGCTGAAAATTTTTCTCTACAGAACAGGAAGTGTCAGATTATTATTAGGCCTAGTGGCCAAAGTGAAAACTACAGTGATATGGAAAATAAAAAAGATAGAATCAAAAATTTTTAAAAAATGTGTTTAACATAAAAATGTCAAACAATGAGTAATTTTTTGATGACACATTCTCTTTAAGGGCTAAGCATTACAAAGTCTCTGGGGTATAAAAGCAGTGTCACACAGATGTCATGGATAACAAAGATGTCACACTTATGTTCCAGGGGTCATCAACCTTTAGATGTCTCCCTGGCTGCTCACAACTTCGTAATGTTGGTAAGTGCTGTTGACTGGCACCAATAGGAATCATTTGGATAATTTTTAGGATATTATATAATTTTATATTTATTTTATGTTTAATTTAAATAATTTAACTTTATAAAGTTTGATAATTATCATAAATTACGTTTTATTCTTGTACTGGTGTAAGTTGAGAAATAAGGGACATTTTTTCCCTAAAGACAAGTCTAGTTCTATTACGACTACTCAGGCTTAGGCAGACCACATTGAAATAGGTCTTCTTGTTTGAGCAGTAATGCACTTAGTTTTGCCCTACCACATTCAAAAATGTGTCTAATATTACGAATGTGGTGCGACATGCCACCAGAATGCCCCACATGTTTGGCGCATTACAAAGTGTCAGGTCTGGTGCACAGTGCGCCAAAAATGCCCGAATGATGCGCCATACATAGGGAAAAAAGGCGAAATGCTTGCTTTTGACGCATTTCTCACTAGAACAATGAAAATTACCCATTCATATGATGTTACCCTATGTATTTTTCAGAAACAAATGCATTTTTTACAATGCAGGTGTTTTTCTAATTGACCTTTATTTGGAAGACTGGGAAAATGTTGTTAATTAAAAAAGGCATGTGTTTTTATTGCTGCTCACGTCTTTGGTGTGTTCAATCGATGCAACATCTGAACAAGCCTAAATATGGATCTTATTAGGCAAATATGTTGCTGTGAACATTCAGTGTAAAAACAGGAAGTTCTTGAGTTCTTTATATGAAATGGATAATTATATAACAAATAAATAGTGATAAGACTACTGTAGTGTTATCAATAAGAGTACGTTCACATGGCGTATTGCAGCAGGCACAGGTAACATGCCTTAATTAGTTGAAAGTACGTGCTTGCAAGAGTTTACTTTCAACATGAGTCAAGTTTTCTGCCTCGTATACTGTTTATTTCTCGGTGCGTAAAGTGCATAAAGTGCCTGAAAGAAATGACTGGTCACTTCTTTTTACGGGTGTAACTCATCATTGTCTAAGTGAAGGTGATGATTTTAGACAGCACTCAATGATGTTAACATATTTGCAGGACGCATGTATGCCTCACAAATACACCATGTGAACGTACCATTATGGTAGCTCACTTGGGAGTCTTCCATAATATGACAGTAGAAAATAAAGTTGAATAATGACTGCTTCTCTTATGCTTTGCATTGGTTTGCAGATATAATTATCACTAATCTAAACAAGAATGTTGAGTCTTGGTGATATCCACTCACTATAGGGGTACGTACTAAGTGGCAAGCTGTTGTAAACACATCAAAAATATACTGAATAGTTTGAAAACTGTCTTAACTTTATATACAACTTTGTCAGAAGGCCCTGAGAAAAAAAAATGCTAGGTGCCTGAAGCTGGATGTGGTGCATGTTGTGTTTCAGAGGTTAGCAGTAGGGATGAGCGATACTATCGACAAAATTTGAAATCGGCACGGTTTTTACGTTTATCGGAATTTCCCGATGACGCTATAGTTTCCGTGAAAATTTTATAGATAATCTTTATCATGTTTACAATCGCGCCTTTTATAGCGCTTCCTGTAATTTTGGCGGCCAGCCAATCAGCTCAGAGCATAGAAAGGGGTGAGGGGGGGTATACAACTTCAGCTGTGGGAGGTGTATGGATCTCATTGGCTGCAAAAATCACATGACCTTGTTTTATGTATGCAACTGCATTTCCTGTTCAGCGTCATTTCTCACTGATCTGACTATAGAGCAACACCTATGACTGCCGTCCCAATAGCTGTTATAACAGCTCAGAGAGGCAGTCTTCTTTTAAACAGAAAATTATCCTTCTATTTTTGAAGCTTAGGATATAGTTAGATTAGAGAATTTAAGTTCTGATTTAGTTAGAGAGAGACTTGTAAAGAAATCTAGTGCTGTGTGCAGCCGAGGGGGTTGGGGAGGGGAGGTCAGATTGAAGGGTGTATATTGTGCAGCCTAGTCTCTCCTGTCCTGAACTGACATGGAAATAGCATTTTTTTTAACACTTTGCGGCCAGCAGACCTCCCACCTGAGGTGAAATTGTCCCTTTTGTGTTTGCATTTCAATTGTGTTTGTGTGTCCCAGTTTTTTGCCAATAGCCCCCTTGTACGCAAATTGTTTTACACATTATTTCATAGTAACTGCCGCCTGTTGTCAGTGGTGGCAAAACCGCCATATGTAATCCATATAACTGTTCAATACTTCTATTTCACTCAGTGCGTCTCAGTTTGGCGCTAATTGTGCACTTGTACGCAAATTGTTTTACACATTATTTCATAGTAACTGCCGCCTGTTGTCAGTGTTGGCAAAACCGCCATATGTAATTCATATAACTTTTTAATACTTCTATTTCACTCAGTGCGTCTCAGTTTGGCGCTAATCGTGCACTTTTACGATAGTTTGTTGAAAACTATCAATTGCTAGTCCTACTGGGCAGTTGTAAATCTCAGAGACTGAAGGAAGAACACTGTTGATTTGGTGTTAGGGTTCTTCCACCAGACCGCATTTCACAGATATTTGATAGACACAATTTTGTTTCTAATCCTAGTTGGCTGTTGGCAATTAGAGGGATTTAAGAATACCTGTGATTTGCCGTCTTTGCAGTACAGTTTCTCAATAAGAAACTGTGAAAAACTCTTCCATACCTTTTACATTTTTATCTTTCTGAATATGAAGCGAACTGCAGGTGGTAAGCGAGCAAAGACAGGTGGAGGAGATGGAGGTAGAGGTACGAGAGAAGGTGCTCTACTTTCTTCCGGCACTTTTTAATCTGTGAGTCATGCAGGTTTGAGGGTCATGCTGTGGTACAGGACAGGTATAGGCAATGTCCAGTTCAACTAAAATGGTGGTTCAAAGACTACTTTCTTCCGTCACTTTTTAATCTGTGGGTCATGCAGGTTTGAGGGTCATGCTGTGGAAAAGGACAGGTATAGTCAATGTCCAGTTCAACTAAAATGGTGGTTTAAAGACAACTTTCTTCCGACACTTTTTAATCTGAGGATCCATAAGGGTGTCTGTGTGGATTTTGGGGTCATGCTGCATTAAACGACACGGATAGTCAATGTCCATTTCACTAAAATAGTGGTTCAAATACTTGTTTCTTCCAGCACTTTTTATTCTGAGGGTCCATCAAGTTTTGGGGTCATGCCGCTGTAAAAGAAACCAATAGTAAAGGTCTTAATGAAAAAAGCATATTTGCCATGCTTCAAGGCCATCAAAATAAACAGCGGTTACTGGGTGTCCACCCTCCATGATCCACGTTCCAAATCAAAAATTAGCAATTTCGTTCCACCCACACAAATTGACAGTAGAATGCAGGAATTTGAGACAGGGCTCGTTGACCAACTGGACCCCCTAGGGCCCTTCCAGCTGAACCTCCACGTTCCCGGTTGGAATGTTCTTGCTGCCACCACATATGTGACGAGATGTTCGTCCCTGGTGCAAAATGTGATAGGGGTCTCTGGAAAGTTGCAAGGAGCCCTTTTGCAGCTGCTACCGCTTACCCGCTGTGGCTACGCCGTCCTCATGTTTTCGGTTAACCATTGAACATAATGAATTATTTAGGCCTATGAATTTTTTTCTGTGACTTTTAGAACCTGTCTTGCCTGAGATGTAGCACATATCCAGTTTCCTGTTGTGAATGTTAATTCCAGCTTCTCCTCACCTGTTTGGGTGTAAGAATGAAGCTGTTGTTCCTCTCCCATAGACTTTAATGGTCATCGGCGGTAATCTGTTATCGACTATCGACTATTGACATGATAATTACCAATGTCTGATATTGACTCGATAACGATTGTTGACATAATCGCTCATCACTAGTTAGCACTATTGGCATGCAATGCTGGATTCCAGGAGTCAAATCCAACTAAGGACAACATCTGCAAGGAGTTTGTATGTTCTGTCCAGGTTTTCCCTACACTCTAAAAAACATTCAAATCGGTTCATTTGGAATTTAGATTGTGAGCCCCAATGGTGATAGGGATTACTGTGAAAAATGACAATCTCTGTTCAGTGCTGTGGAATATAACAATGCTATATAAATAAAATAACTAAACCTAGAATTTGCTCCATAGATTATAGTGGGCACTGTGTTAATTTGATAAAGGTACAAGAGATGCAGACAGTGGTGGGGCAGATGCCAGAAATTATTCCAAAGGTAAAATAAGATCAGTTCTGGCATTAGTTTCCCTCTAACATTTTACTTCCATACCGAAAACACTGATGCTTGTATGTATGGACATGTACCCTATCAATACAAAAGATGACTGCATGTCTGGGAATGTCCCCCTTTATACAATGGATGATTGCATGTCTGGGAATGTACCCTATCAATACAATGGAGGATTGCATGTATGGGAATGTACTCTATAAATACAATTGATGAATACATGTATAGTTATGTACTCTATCAAGGCATAGGATGACTGCATTTATGGGAATGTATCCTATTAATACAATGAATAATTGCATGTATGCAAATTTACCCTATCAATACAATGGATGATTGTGTGTATGCAAAAGTACCCTATCAATACACTGGATGACTACATGTATGGGAATGTACCCTATCAATACCATGAATAATTGCATGTATGACAATTTACCCTATCAATACAATGGATGACTGCATGCATGGGAATGTACTCTAAAACTCTATCAGTGCACTGGATGACTGTATGTATGGGGATATACCCTATTAGTGCACTGGATGACTGTATGTATGGGGATATACCCTATCAGTGCACTGGATGACTGTATGTATGGGGATATACCCTATTAGTGCACTGGATGACTGTATGTATGGGGATATACCCTATCAGTGCACTGGATGACTGTATGTATGGGGATATACCCTATCAGTACACTGGATGACTGTATGTATGGGGATATACCCTATTAGTGCACTGGATGACTGTATGTATGGGGATATACCCTATTAGTGCACTGGATGACTGTATGTATGGGGATATACCCTATTAGTGCACTGGATGACTGTATGTATGGGGATAAATTTTTC
>JAODAL010056480.1:0-23264 GCA_025379985.1 Phyllomedusa bahiana | reverse complement strand
CCTAAGCCTGCCTTTAGACCCCCCCCAAAAAGTTGCTTTAGACCCCCCCCAGCTTACCTTTAGATCCCCCCCCTAGCTTGCCTGCCTGAATAGCCCTATAGAAACTTTTGAAAGCCTTTTGCCTATATAGCCCCTTACCCCCCCCTAAAGCTTGCCTACCTGGGATACCCCCCGAAGGCTGCCTGTCTTTTTTATATGAGAAACCCTTTAGCTATAAACCCTATTTTATAGGGCCCCCCTTCCCCCACCAAACCCCCCTGTTTACCTGTATGCCTCCCATAGTACCTAAACCCCTGCCTGCCAAAAAGGGGCCCCCCATATAGCCAGGGGGGCAGGTGCTGGAAAATCAGGATTCTAAGTTTTTTGTGTCTAAATCTGCAGGGACAAGTGGCCCGGGGGAGACGTCGTCATGATGGCGGACGGGGGGGGGGGGGGAGGAGGCAGAAAAAAAAGGGGGAAAAGTAAGGGGATCTCAGAGAAAAAATACTTTTTGAGTCACAAGATGAAAAACCACACTGAAAATCACTTTTTTTATGTCACGAGCCTGGTTACAGGGGTGTCTACCACTATATGGTCATTTGTATGGTGGTTTTTTTACAGTCTGCGAGCCTTTTTGTACCTGTATATACCACTTTATATGGTCACTATTGGCGGTTTACTATTGGTCTTTGTGTACTGATCAGTAATAGTGTAGGGGTATTATTAGTCATATGTGGGGGTAATTTTTTGGTCATGTTCTGGCGGTATAGTCAAGTCCAATGTAGTTGGGTTATTGGTAATTTGGTTTTGGTATAGTGGATTTGTTTGGTAGCAGTATGTGGGTGATATTTTAGGGTGGGTATTTGCCCCTTTGTATTATTACATTCCTAAAAAAAAACTGTCCTGATACATGGTGTGGTCAGGGGGGGGGGGGGTGGGGGGGAGGCCCCACCCAGAATTTTTTTCTTTGAGGCCCTGGCTTCTCTAGTTACGCCCCTGTCCATAAGAGAGAGAATTTTGTGATGTGACGATTCGGCGAGGCTTAGTTTAGTCAGTAGGGATTGGGGGAATTTTGGGGGATGAAAATTTTTTTTTTTTGGGGGTGCTTTGAAAAAATTACCCCCCAAAAACCCCCCCCCAAAAAAAGGGGGGAAAAAAGGTTTTTTTGGGGGTTTTTTTAAAAATTTTTAAAAACCCCCCCCCCTTTTGGGTTTTTTTTGGGGTTTGAAAAAAAAGGAAATTTTTAAGGGGGGAATTTACCCCAAAAAAAAAAGGGGGACTTAAAAATTTTGGAAGGGGAGATCACTTTTTTTCCCCGGGTCTTTGGGTGGGTTTAAAAAAATTTTAAAACTATTTTGCTGAGAAAAAAGGGGGGGAAAATTTTGGTGGAAAAAAATTTGTAAAGAAAGGGACTATTGGGACCTGGGGGGGGGTTTTAAGAAAAAGTAAAAAAAAAATTTTTTTTTGGGGGGGTTGAAAAGCGAATTTTGGGGTTTGAAGAAAAAAAGGTTTTTTTTTTTAAGGTTTTAAAAAGGGGAGAAGGAAAGGCCAGAGGATGTATCAAGAGGAGGTTGAGTCTATTTGAAAAAATTTAAAAAATTTTTAAAAAAAAATTTTTTGTGAAAAAAGGGGTCGTTTTTGGGCTTTTTTGGGTTTAAAAAAATTTTTTTTCCCCCTTTTTAGAAAATTTTCCCCCTTTTGAAAGCCCCCTTTTTAAACAAAAATGGGGCCCTGGGGGGCACCCGTTTTAAACCATCCTTTTTAAAAAATTTTTTAGGAAAAAATTTTTTAAAAAGGATTTGATATGAGGGTCCACAGGGGAAATATCATTGGGAAAAAAAGGAAAAAGGGAAAATGGGTCAAAAAAAAAATTTTTTTTTTTTTTTTTTTTGGGTTTTTTTTTTTTTTTTTTGGGGGTTTTTTTAAAATTTTTTAAAATTTTTTGGGGGGGGGTTTTTGTTTTTTTGGGGGTTTGGGGGTTTTTTTTTTTTGGGGGGGGGGGGGTGCTTTTTTTCTGTGTTTTTTTAAAAGGGGGAAAAGGGTTTGGGCGGGGGGGGGTTTTTTTGGGGGGGGTTTTTTTTTGGGGGTGGGGGGGGTTTTGTTTTTTTGGGGGGGGTTTTTTTTTTAAAAAAAAAAACCCTTTTTATTTTTTAACCCCCAAAAAAAAGGGGGCAAAAATTTTTTGGGAAAACAAATCCTTTTTAAAAAAAAAAAAATTTTAAAAAAAAGGGGAAAATCGGGAAAAAAAAAAAAAAAACCCCTTTTGGTTTTGGAAAAAACCTGGTTATGTAAAAAATTTGGCAATTTTGCAAAAAAGAAGGGTTTGGGGAAAAAGGCAGGGGAAAAAAAAAAAAAATGGAGAAAAAGGGATTATGGGGAGGAAGGTGGAGGAAGAGAAGAAGAAAGGGTAGAAGAAGGGGGGAGAAAGGGAGGGATGGTGGGGGGAGTAGAAGGAGAGAGGGAAGGTAGAAGAGAAGGGTGGGAATTGTAGCAATAGATACACAAAAAAGGGCAGTCAGCGACAAAAAAGGCAGACCAGACAAGCAGACTGAAACGAGGTGACAGAAGAGGCAGTAGACATCTGGATCTGCGCTGAAGGACTGCGCTGGGATATGATTCAAGATGGACTTCCACCCCAGGTAGAGGAGTCCAGACTAGAGGCGCAGTCCAAGCTCCTTGCATCGGGAACTGAAGCCAAAAAGGTTTAAACCACTGATGGGCTAGGGATGCTTTTAAAAAATTTCGTTAAAAAAGATGGAAAATGCCCCCCGTTTCCCAAACTCCCCAGGGGACATGTGTAAGGCTGCGCAGGAGCAGTTGGAGGCAAGCCAGATGAAGGTTGCGCAGAAATTGCGAAAAAAAGAGGACTTTTTCCTCTGCGGGGGGTCTGGGGTAGTGCCTGGAAAGTAGAGGGGAAGCCCCCAAAATTGACCCCTAAGAGCCTCCTTAGGTGCTGAGGGTTGCCTGCTGCTACCCTGGGATACATTTGGATGAGCTTGGGAATAAATCTCGTGAGCTCCAAGGGCAAAACAGATTCCTGTTCTGAGGCATTTTTATGGTCCTTGGCCCCCCAGGGGTTGAGATACAGGATAACCCTGATTTTCTCCAAGGGTATTTGTGTGGTGTAGTTGAGGAGGCCTGCTGCTACTCTGGGATAGACATGTCAGAAATGTTTTTAGGTACAGGAAAAGTCAGGGAACACAGCCAAGGCATTTTTTATTTTGCTAGCTTTAACCGTAGTCTGCAGTAAGAGGGGACTCTCCCCGAGTAATGTGGGTGACCCCCTAATGCCAGAGCACGTGCCAGTGTCAGGATGCCTGCTGCTACCCTGGATAGACAGGGGTAGGTCCAGAGACAAACGGGCAGTGGGAACATTTTGCATGGATGCTGCCTGGGGTTCCAGGGAGGCTGAGGAGATGCCGGCAACAGAATAGGGAAAAACTGAACCTACAGAGGTAGATGGGCTCACATCTGAGGCTGATGGAGAACATGAGAAAGCAGATAAGTCCTCAGTAGTCCAGTTTACTGAGGCATTCAGGGCTGCACAGTTGGCACTGCAAGTGTGAGGTTGCAGAACCATTGATGGGCAGTGTAAATCAGATGGTGAAGCTGCTGGGGAAGGAAAAAAGCACTAAGGAGGAAAGCTGGGAGTTGCTGTTGTGGGAAGTGTGGCTTTGCCACAGGGGATTTAACCCCATCGGGATTGGCCAATCCCACCCACCCGCATAGGGGGGGGAAGATGTTAAAAAGGGCTCGTCATTAGGGCAGTCCCCATTGGCCCACTGTGGGGCCCAAAAGGGGGATGGACAAAGCCTTGTGGTTGGGGTTGGTAAGGAAGGCGGGGGGGAGGAGCGGAAAGAAAAATCCACATAAACTGTGATGTGAGGGGGGATAACCCCCCCTACCCCACACCCTCAAACCAATTGGGTGCATGCCGCCCGGATGGTGATTTACCAGCGTCTCCCTTGGGTTAGGAAAAATCAAGGGTCTGAGCAGACGGGGGCTACCAATTGGCCCCAGGGGAATGGGCCAATAGCAGAGGGAAGATGTTAAAAGGCAGTTAGGAAATTTTTTGTTTGGGCCAAAAGATGGGAGCCTGTTTGTGTTGGGCCCAGGGGGGGGGAAGGGGCGGGGGGGGGAAAGGAGGCGGAAAGAAAAAAAAAAAAACCCAACAGTGAATTTGGGAAGGGGGAAACCACACATTTGGTGCCAGCGGCCCGATGGTAGTTAAAAAAAAACCAGTGTTCCCTGGGTTTAAGAACCCCCCAGGGTCTTTGGAGCAAGACGGCTTATGCAGGAGGAGAGGACAGGGGACTCGGCCTGAGGTAGTTAGTAAGGGAGGAACAAACAAAAAAACGAGGCGGAGGTTGTTTACCTCCGGTCCCAGGAAGCAGGGAGTGAGGCAGACCAGGGGCGGGAGTTGAGAGACTCCGCGGCTGAGCTGAAGTCCTATAAAGCTGACATAGGGCTCCCGGTGTGCACCCCAAGTCGCGAAACGAGTTGGGGGGAAGGAGTGGGAAGGGTCTTATACCCGAGCACATCCAGCCAGGTTCAGTAAATATAAGTCCTTTCTTCCCTTTAATCTAGTTATTTTGGGCCCCCATTTATTTCCCCCTTCCACCTGTAATAGGGGGCGCGGGGGGGGGCAGTCGGGGAAGGACTTTTTGGTGCCGACAAAAAGAGCGCGGGGCGGGATTTCCGGGGGAAATCTTGTGGGGTTCCCAAAGGGTTCCTGGGGAAAGCCGGGGGCGGGGGGAAAAAAATGATTTGTTAGCGATGGATTATATTTCACCTAGAAAAGATTAGGGGGGTATTAATTTTTATCTAATCAACCCGTACACCTTCCGACACCCCTGTCATCAATTTAAAACACCCAACCATTCACTATCCCCTCCCTAACACAAAACCTTTAAATTAGTTTAAGAGCCTTCTTTAGCTGTTCTTGGTCTTATTAGCTTTTTACAGTAAGTAGTGCTGTCTGTGTGGAACTCAAATACCCTACATCTGCTCACTTCACATGGCAAGCCACACCCCGAGGTGATTACTTACTGTCAGATTTTTAAGCGGATTCGGTACTTAGAAGCCGAAAAAAACCTGACTGTAAATCATCCCCATAAAACATCATTAGAAAATCCGAGCTGTAGTATAAACAGCTCAGATTTTCTGAGGTTGGATTTAAAATCTGAAAACCAGGTAAAAAAAACGTAGAAAATGTTCCATTATCCACCGTATGTCACTTGAAAACAGAAGATTAGAGTACTGTTCAATTGAATGGGAAGTCCAAAATCTGAATACAGTGGCAAAAAAAACCAGGACAAAAAGAAGTACAAAAAAATGAAGCAGAGTGTAAAATACTGTCCGGATTATGATTTGAATCCATTGAGTATTTTATCCTATGCCATGTGGACGTAACCTAACCCTGTTTATAGAGAAAAATAATAAAAATCTTCAGCTCACCTACTATGTTGCACGGAGAGATGGGAGAATCGAAGCAGTCTCCTGCTATTTCGAATGGGAAAATCTGTAACGTACTCACAGCAACTGTAGTTTTTTTTTTTTAAAAAAAAAAAAAATTTAGTTTTTTTTTTTTTTTTACACACACCATCCTTTCAATGCTATTAAAAAACTTGTAGCTTATTGAAATTCTTAAAAGTCCATATGAGAACAGCCAGACATGATCAGCACAGCAACATTCCACCGACGCGTTTCGGGAGGCGTCTCCCTTATTCATGGTGTGATGTCGTTGTGTACAACTTCCTTTATATTGTGTTCTGTGAGCACCTTATTACTTACTTAAAAAAATATACACAAACACTAACAATAACAAACCTTGTATGATAAACAATATAAATACAAATGAAATACAATACAAAAATGCTGTCTGTTGTAGCTAGATTTAGTAGTGAAACATGGATGTCATGAAGGCTTTATTTAAGCCTAATGGAATTCTGTATTAGGCGAAATATCCACCATGCTTCACGGGGACAAAAAGTTTTTTTCGTAAATCACTCCTCTAAGGGATAATGTACTACCTCAATTACATTACAAGTACAATGTGCTGGTGTCTCCCCATGGCACTCATAAAAATGTTTCGGAGGCCATAGGACAACGTTAGTGGTAGGAGTTTTTTTTATGTCTGAAAGATGTTGCCATAGCGAGTTTTTAAATTCATTACTACTGCAGCCCACGTATTGTATGTTGACATAACGTGCACGTTATTAAAATATACTATATTTTTCGTATTACCAGTTCGCATATGAATGATATTTTAACCTATTCTTTTGTAAATGTAGAGTGAGATTCCTTCGGCACTGTGCATCTTGCACGTTGTGCATCGGTGTTCCCGACAACGATAAAAAACCTTTGGTTGTACAGCCAAGTTAGTATCGTGGTTTAATTATCTGTCTTGAAAAAGGCTGGGGTGATTAGCAAGTTTCCTAGTGTTGGTGCCCGTCTGAAATAAATTTAGTGGTTTTTATATTAATTTCTCGAATTTATTATCTTGTTGGCACAGAAATGGGAGATTTATTTTTAATGATTATTTTGATAATTTTATTATATTGTGCACTATATGTTGTGCTAAATTTACTATATTTTCTATTTCTATTATCAGTACTTCTTGTATTTCTTTGTCTTTTAAATAGATCTTCTCATAGTTATTTTTGCCCATTCTTTTCATAGCTATTGATTTAAGGATTTTTCGTATAACTCTCTGTCTCAATCTGTCTACTGCTTATATCTGTTAAGCTTCAATATTTTGTGTTAGTAGAATGAATTGCGTTTTAGGCGGATTAACTCACATATGGGGGGGGGAAAATATTATTTATTATATGTTTAGGGATGTAATGAATCTGACTTTAATATTGAATTTTTGCAGTTACTTTTTCTGTAAGGTTAATAGGATTTGATTATCTTCCGTGCCAGTAAATGTTACATTCTAAGAAAGTATTGTATTTATGTGCAATTGTGATGTAATACTTTAATAATTATAGTCGTGTGACATTATATAATCAAAAAAAGATTCCCGATGGTAACCCATCCCTCCACACCAGGAGGAGGTCATCAAGTACTCCCATACCACTGATGTGGGAGGAGAAGGGGCAACCACCGGAGAACAAAAAATTCTTCCTCCCATGCACTCATGTAGATATTAGCGAGTGCTGGGGAGCATTTGGCTCCACATTGATGCACCTCTCTTCTGGAGGTTAAACTTTCCATCAAATGAGAAATAGTTGTTTTTCAACTAAGAATTCCACACTTCATCACTATGAAATCATTAATAACGTTGTATATCGACTGTGCTCTTTCAAAAAAATTTCCAAAAATGGACACTGCTCTATCAGTGGGATGGATGGATAGTGTCCAACCACGTCACAAGTTAGCAATGAATAACAATTTTTCCATTTTAATTTGACATGACTGACACTAAGCTTCTTTGTGTCACGAATGTAACTTGGTATTGTGGAATCACTAAGGGCTGTAGCTTATGTATCTATCCAATTGCCTAAAATTTACGTGCTGATCCAATGCCATTTACATAAACCCGCAATTGGGAGGAAATACATTTTTATTGCATTTTGGGGGAGGCGTGGGCAGGATTGACGCAATTGGAAATGGTACAACTATTTCTCTGCTAATTCTTGGGTGATAGCTCCCATGTATATTCCCTTCATCTAATTAGTCGTCTTAACTTGTGTTGAATATTCCTTTTCCTGGATCACCTGCTAGGGGAGTTATGTCTTCTACGTCAGCTAATATATGTTTATTAATTTTTTGTACAGACATGCTATTCATTACCACAACTCCACCTCCCCTTATCTTAACTGGTCTCACAAGTAGATCTGTATTTTCCAGTATTTTTGTTTTTGGGCTTTTTGCTCTCCTTTATTAACATTTGGAAACCTGTGATTATGTTGTTTTAACCCATTATTATGCTACTATAGAGTTTCTTTCAATTCTTGTTTCGCGTTTACTTGGAATTCCATCAAGCCCAGATGGTCTGGATTGCAAGGGATAGAAAGTTTCCATTTTTCTTTTTGAATACTGGGACACGATATTTTATCTTGTAACAAGTACATTCTCCAATGTACGAAGTGAACTAAGCTTGCCAGGTTTCCTCATAGCTATAGAGCAATCCAAATTGTGGTACATAGAATGTAGTAAGCCTGAGAAAATTCTTCCACCATCATAATTTGTTTCCATTAGGTTGTGAATCACTCCTGATGGAAATGATTTTTATGGTTAAAAAGTCTCGAAATTTATTTAGTCTAATAACGTTTTAAACAAATCAAAGTTGGTAGTTGGCCACAATACCCAGTCCTCTCGAAAGTTATCGGAGATTTGAGTTCAGTGAGAATATAGCTTGATAAATTGATGACGGAATGTCATTTACTTGCGTCTCCGGGTATTTCTGAGAATGTTTCCTAGCTTTCTTCCCAACCTCTCGGCTCCGTTTTTTGATGCTTTGTGTTTCTTTTCCTATAGTTTGTTTCTTTTTACATGGATTTCCTCAGTATGGTTTTCTGATATGTATGAGTGGGTGTTTATGATGTCGACGGAATAGAAGGTTTCACCGGACAGATTTAATCAGCAAACGAACTTTGTTTTTCTTACCATTTTCTCTATGTGTATAAGTACCTTGGTGTTTAGAATAGGAATGCGGTTTTCTTTCTATGAACCATGTGTACACCATATTCTTTCATAATCTTGTAGATCCGGACAAATTTTTTATTTTTATATTGCATATGATGTTTTCTAGTTTTCTAGATTTTTATTTAAATTTCTCTTCCAGGTTTAGGTATATACAGGCAGAGATTTATACACGCTCCAAGGAAATTTTTAACGATGCGATTTCCGATTGGTTTGCTGTAGCATAGATTCTTGAGGTCGGATAATAAACGCCATTAGCTTTAATGAACAATCGCTAATATATTCTGCACTTCCTTTTCAAAACTATTATCATCATATTGCGTGTGCAATAGCTTTTTCTAACGGGGAGTACCTCTTGGGATCATGTTTTTTCAGTGTACGTTTGCAAGGTGGTTTGCTCCCACCACATTTTACTCCTTGGTGGCTAATTTCTCCCACTGTGCATGAGTTCCTTTCACTTCCTCTTAAGAATTAGGGGTTTGCACCACTAGCTATGGAGAAAATTTGAGCCGCCTTTTGGCGTCAGATCAACTGCTGAAATATCTGGCTGGATTGACATATTTGAGGATCGATTGCCACTACTGTATAATGTCCACAATATACCACTAACATTTACTTGACTAAACAGGAAGTAGGGAGCACGAAAAGACCCAACACGCCGACTGGACCATACAGAGAAAAAATAATAAAAATCTTCAGCATCACCTACTATGTTGACGGAGAGATGGGAGAGCGAAGCCAAGTCTTCCTGCTACTTTCGAATGGGGAAAATTGTAAGTACTCCAGCATCTGTAGTAGTCTTCAATGGTATAAAAAAAACTTGTAGATGTATTGAATCTTTAAAAGTCCATATGAGAACAGCAGACTTGATCAGCTCACAGCATACAATTCACCGACGCGTTTCGGGAGGCGTCTCCTTATTCATGTGTGATTGTCAGTATGTGACAACTTCCTTTATATAGTGTTCTGCTTGAGCACCTTATTATTACTTAAAATATACACCAACAGTAACAATAAAAAACCTTGTATGATAACAATATAAATACAAATGCAATACAAATACCACAAATGCTGTTGTTGTTTAGCTTGACTTTAGTAGTGAAAATCATGATATCATGACGCTTATTTTAAGCCTAATGAGAATCTAGTATTAAGGCGGCAATATCCACCAGGCTTCACGGGACAAAGTTTTTTTCGTAAATCACCTCCTCTTAAGGGTTTATGTACTTACCTCAATTACATTACAAGTAATGTGCTGGTGTCCTCCCCCATGGCACTCTTTAAAAATGTTTTGATGCCATAGACACGTTAGTGGTAGGAGTTTTTTTTATGTTCTGAAAGATGTCGGCATATGGCGAGTTTTTTAAATTCTTAACTACTGCAGCCCTCGTACTTGTAGTTGAAATAACGTGCACGTTATTAAATATATATATTTTTAGTATTACAGTTCGATATGATGATATTTTAAACTTTTCTTATGTTAACTGTAGAGGAGAATTCCTTAGTGCATGTGCATACTTGCACGTTGTGATCGTTGTTTCCGCAACGATAAAACCTTTGGTTGTAAGCCAGTTAGTTTGTGGTTTTTTATCTGTTTTGAAAAAGGTGGGTGATCAGCAAGTTTCCTAGTGTGGTGCCCGGTCTTGAAATAAATATAGTGTTTTTAATATTTCTCGCAATATTAATCTTGTCGGCACAGAAATGGGAGATTACTTTTTAATGATTCTGATAATTTTTTATATTGCTGCACTATATGTTGGCTATATACTGTATTTCTACTTCTATTTCAGTAACTCTTGTTATTTCTTTTGTCTTTTAATTGATCTTCTCTAGTATTATTTTTGCCACTTTTTTCATAGGCATGATTTAAGGATTTTTCGTTATAACCTCTCTGTTTCAAACTGTCTACTGCTTTTATCTGTTCTGCTTCAAATATTGCGTTAGTAGATGGAATTGGTTTTTAGGCGGATTAAAACTCCAACCATATGGGAATTATAATTTATTATATGTTTGGGACTGTAATGAATATGCCTTTAATATTGAATTTTTTGGCAGTTCTTTTTCTGGTAAAGGTGTCACTAGGATTTGATTATCTCCGTGCCAGAAAATGTTTTACAACCTAAGTAAGCTATCTGTATTTATGTGCCATTTGTGATGTAAATTTTAAATTTATAGTCGTTTTGATTTTATATAATCCAAAAAAAGATTCACGTGTAAACCATCACCCCTCCCCACACAGGAGGAGGTCATCAATGTACCTCCCATACCCCTATGTGGGGGGAGTAGGGGCAACCACCGGAGAACAAAAAATTCTTCCTCATGCACTCAGAAGATATTAGCGAGTGCTGGGAAGCATTTGGCTCCATTGATGCACCTCTCTTCTGGAGGTAAACTTTCCATCAAAATGGGAAATAGTTGTTTTTCAATAAGAATTCCACACTCATCACTATGAAACTCTTAATAACGTCTGTATATCGACTGTGCTCTTTCAAAAAACATTCCAAAATGGACACTGCTCTATCATGTGGGATGGTAGGGTTAGAGTCCAACACGTCATAAATAGCCATGAATAAACAAATTTTTCCATTTTTAATTATTGACATGACTGACACTAAGCTCTTTGGTCACGAATGTAACTGGTATTGTCGATCAATAAAGGGCTGTAGTAATGTATCTATCCAATGCCTAAAATTTCCGTGTGAATCCATGCCACTTACAATTACCGCATGTCGGAGGAAATACAATTTTTAAGCATTTTGGGGAGGGAGTGCAGGATTGGAACAATTGGAAATGGTACAAATAATTTCTCTGCTAATTCTTGGGTGACTAGCTCCATGTATATTCCCTCATTAATAGACGTCTTAATTTGTGTTGAATATCCTTATCATGGATCACTGCTAGTGGGGAGATATGTCTCTCCGTCTGCTAATAATGTTTCATTTACGTTTTTTTGTACAGACTGCATTCATTACCACAACTCACTCCCTTATCTACTGGTCTCCACCAGTAGATCTGATTTTCCTGTATTTGTTTTATGGCTTTTTGCTATCCTTTATTAACATTAGGAAAACTGTGATTATGCTGTTTTAACCATTATTTATGTCCCATATAGAGTTCTTTTCAATTCTTTTTCGACGTTTTCTTGGGAATTCTCATTCAAGCCCAGATGGTCTGATTGCAAAGGGTAGAAAGTTTCATTTTTCTTTTTGAAAAACTGGACACGATGTTTTATCTGTAACAAAAGTTTTCATTCTTCCAATGTACGAAGTGACACTAAAGCTGGCAGGTTTCTCATAGCTATAGAGAATATCAAATTGTGGTACCATAGATGTAGTACAGCTGAGACAAATTCTTCCACATCATAATTTGTTTCATTAGGTTGTGAATCCCTGATGGAAATGAATTTTTAAATGGTTAAAAAGTCTCGCAAAATTTATTAACGTCTAATAACGTTTTAACAAATCAAAGTTGGTAGTTGGCACATACCCAGTCCTTCTAAAGTACCGAGATTTTGAGTTTCAGTGTGATATAGCTTGATAAATTGATGACCGGAATGTATTTAATTGCGTCTCGGGTATTTCTGAGATTGTTTCCTATGCTTTCTCCCACCTCTCCGGTCTCGTTTTTGATCTTTGCTGTTTCTTTTCCTATTGTAATTGTTTCTTTTTGTAATGGATTCCTCAGTATGGTTTTCTGACTATGTCTGAGGTGTCTTCTGATGTCGACGCGAATAGATGTTTCACGGACAGATTTAAAACTCGCAATCGAACTTTGTTTTTTCTACACACATTTTTCTCATGTGTATAAGTTACCTTGGTGTTTTAGAATAGAATTCGGTTTTCTTTCTAGGAAACCATGTGTAACACCTTATTCTTCTTCTTAATCTTGTAGAATCCGGACAAACTTTTTTATTTTTATATTGCATAATGACTGTTTTCTACTTTTTCTTAGATTTTTATTTAATTTCTCTTCCAGGTTGTATATACAGGCAGTGATTATACAGCTCCAAGGAAATTTTTAACGATGTGATTTCCTGATTGTATGCTGTAGCATAGATTCTTGGAGATCGGATAAATAACGCCATTAGCTTAAATGAACAATCGTCCAATACTATTCTGCCATTCCTTTTTCAAAATTATCTTCTTATTGCGAGGTGCAATGCTGTTTTCAAACGGAGTCCTCTTGGGATCATGTTTTTCTCAGTGTACGTTAGCAAGTGGTTTGCTCCCACCACAAATTTTAACTCTTGGTGGCTATTTCTCCCACCTGTGCATGAGTTCTTTCAACTCTCCCTCTTCAGAATTAGGTTGGCACACTAGCCTATGATAAAATTTGAGCAGCCTGATTGGCGTCTAGCATCAACTGCTGAAATATCTGGCTGGATTGACAATATTTGAGTTGATTGCCATACACAGTATAATGTCCACACATAACCTAAATTACATTGCCTAAACAGGAATGTAGGGCGCACGAAATGACCCAACTCCGATGTGACCATAAGAGAAAAAAATAATAAAAATCTTCCAGCTCACATACTATGTTGAACGGAGAGATGGGAGATCCGAAGACAGTCTCCTGCTACTTTCGATTGGGAAAATCTCGATAAGTACTCCGCAACTGTAGTAGTCTTCAATGGTTTAAAAAACTTGTAGCTTTTTTCTATTGAATCTTTAAAGTCCATATGAGAACTGCCGACATGATCAGCACAGGCAAACATTCACCGACGCGTTTCGGGAGGCGTCTTCCTTATTCATGGTGTGATGTCCTGTTGTATGACAACTTTCTTTATAGAGTGTTCTGTTGAGCACCTTATTACTTACTTACAAATATACACAAAACACTAACAATAAAATCCTTGTATGATAACTATTTAATACAAATGCAAATACAAATACAATAATGCTGTTGTTGTAGATAGATTTAGTAGTGAAACATGATGTAATGACGCTTTATTAAGCCTAAGGAATTATAGTTAAAGGCGGAATATACACCCATTGCTTACTAGGGACAAAAGTTCTTTTTCGTAAATCACCTCCTCTTAAGGTTTAGGATAATATACTACCTCAATTACATTACAAAGTAAATGTGCTGAGTGTCTCCCCCTTGGACTCATAAAAATGTTGTAGGCATAGACAAGTTAGTGGTAGGTGTTTTTTTATGTCTGAAAGTGTTGAATATGCGAGTTTTTTAATTCTTACTTATGCAGCCCCGTTTTGTATGTGTCATAACGTGCACGTTATTTAATATACTAGTATTTGTCGTTTACAGTTCGCATATGATGATATTTTATCTTTTATTATGTACATGTTAGAGGTAGAATTCCTTCGTGCACTGAGCTTACTTGCACGCTAGTGCAATCGTTGGTTTCCCGCAACGATAAAACTTTGGTTGTAAGCAGTTAGTATGTGGTTTTTTATTGTTTTGATAAGTGGCTGGGTGATAGCAAGATTTCCTAGTGTTGGTGCCGTCTAGAAATAAATTTAGTGTTTTTAATAATTTCTCGATTTTTTTTGTCGGCACAGAATGGAGAGATTATTTTTAATGATTCTGTATTTTTATAATATTGTGCACTATTTGTTGTGCTAAATACTATTTTCTATTTTTATTTCAGTAACTCTTGTATTTCTTTTGTCTTTAATAGATCTTCTTAGTTATTTTTGCCTCTTTTTTCATAGCATGATTTTAAGGATTTTTCCGTATACCTCTCTGTCTCAATCTGTCTAATAGATTTTTTCTGTTCCGTTCAAATATTGCGTTAGTAGATGAATTGCGTTTTAGGGATTAACTCACCCATATGGAATATTATTTATTATATGTTTGGGATGTAATGGGAATTCTGCCTTTAATATTGAATTTTTTGCAGTACTTTTTCTGTAAAGGTGTCACTGGATTTGATTATCTTCCGTGCCAGTAAAGTTACATCTAAGAAAGCTATTGTATTTATGTCGCATTGTGATGTAAATTTTAAATTTATAGTCGTTGTGATTTATATAATCCAAAAAAAGATTCACACGATGGTACCATCCCCTTCCACACCGGAGCGAGGTCATCAATGGTACCTACCATACCACCTGATGTGGGAGGAGAAGGGGCAACCCACCGGAGAACAAAAAATTATTCCTCCCATGCACTCATGTAGATATTAGCGAGTGCTGGGGGGAGCATTTTGGATCCCATTGATGCACCTCTCTCTGGAGGTAAAAAAACTTTCCATCAATGAGAAATCGTTGTTTTTCAATAAGTATTCCAACACTCATCACTATGAACTCATTAATAACGTCTGTATATCGGACTGTGCTCTTTCAAAAAAATTTCTCCAAAAATGGACACTGCTCTAACATGTGGGATGGAAGGATAGAGGTCCAACCACGTCACAAGTTAGCCTATGAATAACAATTTTTCAATTGTAATTTTGACATGACTGACACTAAGCTCCTTGTGTCACGGAATGTAACCATGGTATGTGATCACTAAGGGCTGTAGTAATGTATCCTATTCAATTGCCTAAAAATTCTGGTAGGCTGATCCAATGCCACTTACAATTACCAGCATTGGTGGTGGAAATACATTTTTAAGCATTTTGGGGCGGAGTGCAGGATTGGAACAATTGGAAATGGTACAAAATAATTTCTCTGCTAATTCTTGGGTATAGCCTCACATGTATATTCCTCATCTAATAGTCACTCTTAACTTGTGTTGAAAAATCCTCATGGTCACCTGTAGTGGGAGATATGTCTCTACGTTATGCTAATATGTTTCATTAATATTTGTTCAGACCTGTCATTCATACCACAAACACCTCCCTTATCTACTGGTCTCACAAGTAGTCTGTATTTTCCTGTATTTGTTTTATGGCTTTTTGCTCTCCTTTATTAACATTAGAAAACCTGTGATTTGTGGTTTTAACCATTTATTATGTCCATATAGAGTTCTTTCATTTTTTTTCGACGTTTTCTTGGAATTCATCAAGCACCACGATGGTCTGGATTTGCAAGGATAGAAAGTTTATTTTTCCTTTTTGGAAAACTGGACAAGCATATTTTATCCGCTGTAACAAAGTTTCATTCTCAATGTACGAAAGTGACACTAAAGCTTGAGGTTTCCTCATAGCTATAGCAGCATATCAAATTGTGGTACTTAGCTGTAGTAACTGAGAAGACAAGAATTTTCCACATCATAATTTGTTTCATTAGGTTGTGAATCCTCCTGATGGAAATGATTTTTAATGGTTAAAAGTCTCGCAAATTTATTTGGATTATATAAATCACAACGACTATAATTTAAAATTTACATCACATTGGCACATAAATTTACTATAGGCTTTCTTAGATGTACATTTACTGGCCACGGAAGATAATCAAATCTAGTGACACTTTACAGAAAAGTAATGCAAAAAATTTCAAATATTAAAGGCAGATTCATTAAATCCCAACATATAATAAAATAATACTTCCATATGTGAGTTAATCCGCTAAAACCAATTCATCTACTAACGCAATATTTGTAGCGGAAAGATAAAAGCAGTAGAAGATAGATGACAGAGAGGTTATACCGGAAAAATCCTTAAATATGCTATGAAAAAGTGGCAAAAATAACTAGAGAAGAACTTTTAAAAGGCAAAAGAAATACAAGAGTTACTGATAATAAGAAAAAGAAAATATAGTTATTTAGCACAACATATAAGTGCACAATAATAATAAAATTATCAGAATCATCAAAAAAATAATCTCCCATTTCTGTGCCGACAGATAGATAGTCGAGAAAATTATTTTAAAAACACTAAAGTTAGTTTCAAAGACGGGCACCAAACACAGGAAATTCCTATCACCCAGCCTTTTTCAAAATAACAGATAAACAAAACCACATTTACTAACTGGCTTACAACCAAAGGTTTTTTCGTTGCGGGAACAACGAATGCACAACTGCAAGTATGCACAGTGCAACGAAGGAATTCTCCTCTACAGTTACAAAAGAAAAAAGTTAAAATATATCATTCATATGCGAACTGTAATACGAAAAATATAGTATCATTTAATATCGTGATGCACGTTTATGTCAACCTACCATTACGTGAGGCGCAGTAGTAAGAATTTAAAACTACTCGCATATGCAGACACTCTTTCAGACAATAAAAAAAAACTCCTACCACTAGTGGTCTATGGCCCTCTCAAAACATTTTTTATGAGTGACCAGGGGGGAGACACCAGCACATTTACTTGCTAATGTAAGTGAGGTAGTACATAAAACCCTTATAAGGGAAGGTTTGATTTACGAAAAATATCAAACTTTGGTCCCGTACGCATGGTGGTATCCGCCTTAATAATAGAATCCATATTAGGCTTAAAATACGCGTCATGACATATTTTCATACTAAAATCTAGCTACAAAAAACGATTTTTGTATTTGTATTTGTTTTGGCATGTTATTGTTTATATACAAGGTTTTTATGTTAGTGTTTGTATGAGTATATTTTAGTAATTAATAAGGTGTCAACAGTACACTATATAAAGGAAGTTGTCACAACTGACATCCACACCATGAATAGGGAGACGACTCCGAAACGCGTCGGTGAATGGTTTGCTGTGTGATCATGCTCTGGCTGTTCTCATATGGACTTTTTAAAGATTCAATAATGCTACAAGGTTTTTTATTACCATTGTAGCTACTACAGTTGCTGGAGTACTTACAGATTAACCCTGTTTATAACACACAAGGTGAACATCTCCTTTCATATACAAACATAGTGAACTTACTCTACTGTGTCTTAAAGAGAGACTGTAACCTGCCTTTACTGTTCCATCAGCTATATTCAGTAAAGAAGTGCAACATGTAAAGTTCACGAGTGTTTGGCTGTTCTCTAACATCAACATGATGTTGCACCAACATCACAGGCACCCCAGCACTAGACATCGCTACTATTGGATTGTCCCCGTGGGGAGGGTCCTGAACTATCTCCAACTGTGCAAAGTGGGCAAAATTTTAAAAATAGAAAATATTTTTATTTTTTTCTGGTACTAAAACATAATGAAAACCCTACATATTTGGTATTGCCAAAATCGTATTGGTCTGCAGAAAACATATAACACATTATTTATACCAAAGGGGGAACGGCATATAAACAAAACCCCTGCAAACATGGCGCAAGTACTTCTTTAAAATTCCGCCCAAATTCTGGCATTTAAAGTAAGCAAATAAAAAATCTGGTCTGAAAGTAGGACAATTCTAAAGCTTCAATTATTTATTTGTCAACATGGGCCACTGTGATAAATCTGGTTCATTTTTAGAATGCCTGTCTAAGTTTACACTGTCTAACTTTTAGACAGTAGTAGTAAATGATGACCAATGTGCCTTTCTTTGTATGCCTTATTTTTGCATCCATCAACATAGAGCTGATGTGACTTGCCAAAAAGCTCCAGTTTTGCTTCATGTGTCCAAATAACAATCTCCTAGAAGCTATGTGGCTTGTTAATATGCATTTTGGCAAATTGCAGTCTTGTTTTTTTTATGATTTCCTTTCATCAGTGGTTTCCTCCTTGGTCATCTTCCATTAAGTTCACTGGCAAAGTCAGTAACGGATGCTTCTACTTGATGAAGACAAACATGTACAGGTAATTGCTGAGTAGTAGCTCACACATCCCACCACTAGGGGAACAATTAGATGATAAAAAACTGCACCTTAAATTGATACCTGTTCACACCAGTATGCAGAAAAGCCACAGTATAATACATGGGGAAATTGCACAAATGCAAGAATACTGATAAAACAACCACTCACATGCCTTCAATATATGAGGAAGGTGGTAGCTGGCAGTACAACTGCATATAAATAAGGCAATACAAAAGGGTGCCATTAATGCAGATACGTGTACCTGCTGGCTTACAATCTATTAGTGACGCCCGTACTATTCGATTGGGCGGGCTGCCCAGCACTTTCTAGGTGTCCAACAAAATTACAGACACACTCTGCTTCCCAGTACTTTTGGGCAAATAGAAATGATATATTGGAAAAATATCAAATATGAGGTATTAGTTAATACAGTGGCCACTATATTTCAAAAGCTTGCAACCCGCATCAAGGGTCCTCATTACTTGTGAGTCCCTACACTAACAATTTACAGAAAAATCACAAAAAAATTGGACATTAATCAAAAACACAACAAGGCCATTGAGCTGTAAGTATGGCCTTGCTGTGTTTTTGTTTATTTGGTTTCTATTCATATTATCTCTTCAATTTTCCTCTTCTGACCACATTCAGGGAAGGTGGCTTAACCTTCGAAATAATATGTGCCACTGTGGTAAACAGGAACATGGAGATGGTCTTCTAGCTTTTATCTTTTACATATTTGTCTATAATTTTCTTTCTAATCCCCTAAGATAATTATTTCCTTAGTTTCATTTGGTCCATGTTCAGAATGATATACAACATGCCAAACAGCACAGTGACTACTTTTCACCCTTCATATAGGTAGACTGACTGTGCAGCCTCAGGTTCCAAGTCAAAGAAGGCCTTTTGGGCTTCACCGTTTAGAAATGGGGCAAGCAGACCCACCCATCTTGCCCTTGGCCATGAGTCCCATGCAGCAGTCTGTTCAAAGGTAGCTAAGTATGACTCTACATCATCATCCTCAGTAATCTTCTGCAGGTACTGGCTTACATGGAAGGCCTAGGGTTCTGTACTGCTGGGGTTGCCTGCCGACTGGCGATCTGGAGTTGGCAGTCATTTTTGGTGGACTACAGTTACAACGCCAGTTGGGCTGACTGCAATCGGTTTTTCTCCAATTGTTCCCTAGTCACCTCTTGTTGTTCCCCAGCTGCATCCTATTGAGCCACAACAGGACAAACTAAGGCCTTCACAATGTCATCCATGTTTGCTAATGTCACATGTCACACGTGATATTTTCAGAGATCACCTTGGCTCAGACCAAAGGCTTGGGTCTTGCAGTTGTAATAACTGCCACACCAGAGCAGGTTTCCCAGAAACTGATGGCTTGTCAGTCTTTAAGGTTTACAGCAAAACAAAAGTAAACAATACAGCAAACAAAAATCCTTGCTTGTCAGGCATTAACTAAAACAGACAAAATTCCTGCTATCAGGTGGAGGACTTTCCCCAGCCAGCTTACACCAGGGCCAGACTGGGATGAAGAAGCATACCTGCCACACAAACCTCTCCAGCCCTCATACAAATCAGAAAATAAAAAAAGTGGAAAATTAAAACACCTAGTGACATGGACAAAGACTGGTACACATTCACTTTTTCAATCAGGGATAAGTGTATGTTGCTACTTTACAGGCAGCAATTTAACCAATTATATCAAAATAAAGCGACCAAACTTAATAGTGGTCATTAGTTGTGCACATGTGGTATGAAAACCATACCAAAAACAAGAAATCACACTACTGCCAGAATACATAAGAATTACAGTGGGTCTGTCCACTCTATTGACTTGTCTGTTAGGGTATGCTGAGCTATTCCGACAAATATCCGACATGTAATCCTTGGCACAAATCCAAGGCAAAACTTTGATTTGGACAGTGCTTAGGCACATATCCATGAGGCTTATCTGTATCATGTCTCCTGAAGCGGATTCCGAGGAGGATCTACTTCAAAGAATGGACATGCCTATTATTTTCCACATTGTAGTTCACAATGGGAACTCAGCGCTAACTGACAATACAAATAAATGGGAGTCAGCTTGCACGAGGATGTTTACGTGGAATTTAATGCAGAATCTGCCTCAAATTCCATGCAAAAATCCATCATGTGAATATACCTTTATAGAAAAAACTGAAAATGGAGAATCTTTTCTTAGAATTCAACATTGTGCTGTTTCTCTGTTATTCCTCCTGTAAATGAACAAACAGAGACCTTGATGTTTCCACTTCCCTTGTTAACCTTTACAGACAAATGATGTACATCCAGGACCTGCTGCTAGTGACTTAGATCAAATACTATATATACTCTGAACTCACCCTTTTAACCTCTTAGATGCAGTGGTAAATGCAACTGCATCACCTATAGGGTGGAAAAATTGTGCTATGCCCCATTCTGTTGCCAAATCAGTCACCTGTTTCAAGATTATGAGTTCTTGATTAGTTATCATGGTTATCAAGGCCTCCATGGCTGCCATGTTCTTATTCCTATTACACCCTGTCACAGGCAGGTTATAGGATAGCCATTGCAATTGTTCTGCAATATATACTACTATTGCAGGAAAGTGAACAAGTTAAAAAAAAATGCAAAAAGCTTAAAATACCCTATCATTGGCCATTTTACAAATAAAAATAATCTAAAAGTTACACATAATCGGTAATGCCACATCCGTAAAATTTCAATCTATTAGAATATAATATTACTTATCTGATACATTGAACATTGAATAAAAAAATTCCCAATGTCAAATCAGGGTTGTGGAGTCGGAGTCGTGAAATCGGAGTCGGTGCCCATTTGGGTAGAGTTGGAGTCATAAAATAGACCGACTCCAACTCCCAAAATATATAATAAATTGGTACAGATAGTTCAATGCAGTGCCAAAAGCGAGAGGAATTGGTTCTTGTCAGTGCTACAGCTTCCATATCTTCAGCCTCATCAGATGAGGCAGATGAGATGGAGCAGGAAAAGCATTGCTGCAGGGGAAAAGATTCCACTGCTATAGCAAACAGATTGACCAGATTTCAATAAAATTTTTCACTAGTTAAAGAAGTAGAAGAGTTCAACCGTTCAACAAAACTGACTGTACCTGAGGCAATTACTTTATATCCTGAAATTGTTAGAGATGTTGCCTATGTGGTCACCGCTTTGCCACCAACCCAAGTTAGTTTACATAGGCCAATCTCAAGCCTGGAAATAATGAGGTCAGATGTGAGGTCATCTATGAACAGTGATACTATTCCTCAGAACAAATTCATAGACTCCACAAACGTTATTCAGGATGTTTTTTCCCACATACTACACCGTTTTGCAGATTTACAATTTTTTTTAATTATTTTGTGTTGTAAAGTTGTATCCAACAAATATATTTTAAACCCACAAGCAAAAGGGTAACAATGTTTTGAACTTTTGACTTTCAGGCTCTATATCTCACCATCCATGGTGAGGCTACCATCATTTTATAGATAATCATCTTGGCTACCTCATACATAACTTTGACCTGCAACTATTTAGCAAATGTTTAGTTATGCAGATTCTTGTCATGTTACTGCTTTGCTCCTGGTGGTGGGACAATTTTTCCTTCTTGTGTACTACAAATTACAACCTGTTCTTACATTTCCTAGTGGCTCAGTGTGTTATTAGGTTGATTCCCAAGTGAAAGGTCATTAGTTTGAGCAGCCATGAAGATTTCCCAAGAAAAGAGAAACAGCATCATCCAGCTCATCAATAGCGGTCTCTGAGCCAAGAAAATTGTCAAACTGCATCATGTGAGGCCAAGACAGCTGAAAGAATATGAAATGAAGTCCATCCATCCATTTAAATGCCAAGTGGTGGACGTCCAGGCAAAATATTGGAGTCAACAAGTTGGCTCATCACAAGGTCTTTCAGTTCTGGCACCACAGACACGGCAGTAGAGGTGGCTCGTATGCTTCGTAAGAGTGAGATCAAAAACGTCCATGCAAGCACCATGCAACATGCATTACACAAGTCCGAAATGATGGCACGAAAAAAGGTGAAAAAGTCTCGACTTCAATATCATCATAAGAAGCATCGGCAACGAGTTTGCAAACAACTACGAAAAATGAAAGATTGGAAACAGGTGATTTGGAGCGATGAGATAAAAGTCAATAGACAGGGCTCTGATGGGTGCAAATGGATCGAGAATTTGAAGAAACTGTCAAGTTCGATGGAGGAGCCTGATGATGTGGGGATGTTTCACAGCTAAAGATGTTGGATACTTGACCAGAATTGATGTTGATCTCAATGCTGAGCTATATGTGAATATCCTACAAGATGAATTACTTCATATACCCAAGTACTATGGGTATGAAAAAGACAACATAGTGTTCCAGCAGGACAACGACCCGGAGTGGTAGTCAGTTGTTGGGAGTCGGAGTTAGGGAAATTGAGGAGTTGGAGTTGGAGCTTTCACAGCCCTGGTCAAAATTTAACTTTTTTGGGGGAATTAGAATCAAAGGGCCTCATGTATGAAAACTGTCTTGGTCTAAGACTTTCTTTGTTGCCCATAGCAACCAGAGCTCCCCTTTCGTTTTATATAGTGCTCTGAAAAAAATGAAAGTCTTAGACCAGGACAGTTTTCATACATGTCCCCCCAAGTGATCAAAAAGTCACATGGTGCCAGGGGACTCCTAGCTCCATCTCTGGATGCGGGTACCACAACATATCCCAGGTGATGGGGTGGTTTACATTTACACCCCATCACTAAATTCCCCACTTCTAAAACAGTGGGAAGCTCCTGTTGAGCACCGGAAGATGGGAAGCCATTGGCGGGAAATCTACTGTATAGCAGCTGCAATATGATACAGACTAGTTCATTTTGCCATGGAGCTGCTTGCTCCTCAGTGCCCTGTATACATCCCTATTTACTAGGGGTGGACCTACCTACCTGCCTAATTACTTGCTGGAGGCCCTGTCTACCTAACTAATTACTGGGGAGAGGCCCAGACTACCTTCTTAATTAATGGGG
>JAODAL010056479.1:0-23265 GCA_025379985.1 Phyllomedusa bahiana | reverse complement strand
AATTTCAAAAAAACTACCTTCTGGCTTTTTTAAAAATTTTTGGGTGATGCAGGTTTAAGGGTCATGCTTTGTACAAACGGGGAAGGGAAGGGTCTGTGCTTTTTTCTGTACTTTTTATAACCAATGGGGTGCCTAAATGTAGCAGTATCCATTTCTTTTGTGGATGTTAATTTATTTTTCCCCCCGCCTTGTTTGGTGTAATAAAAGGGTGTTGTTGCTCTCCCCTAATTTAATGGTAACGCTCAAATCGATGCCAATATAAAAAAAAAACCTTTATCGATAGCGGCCGACTATCGACACGATCGATCTCTACCCAACGCAATCGCTCAACACTATTTTACCTAATTTTTTTGGATTTTTTTTCAGGTGCAGAACACAGGGAGGCATCTGCTCAATGCAAGAGGGGGTAAAAAAGTGTTATTAAAACCGATAAAGACCCATTGCTCCCCGGGTCATACAGGCCCATTTCTCTAACCCCCAGGGGATACCAAAATACACAAAGGGCTTTTGCGAAAAACCCCTAACTGCGGTGGTATCAATCTCGTGCATCCGATAAAAACGGGTTTTTATCCAAAAGGGGGATCCCAATAATTTACGGAACTGACCTAACCGCACTTCCGTTGATAACGCGGGGCAGGTCAATTTTTCTTTAGATCTGCAAGGGCCTTTGATATGTGGAGTGAAATTCTTAGGGGCGGTTTTACATAAATTGGGGGTTGGGGCCAAAAATTTATATCCTGGAAAGCTGTTTTATACTGTCCCAAGAAAAGGGGCAGTCTAAAAAATTTACAGTCAGAGACGTTTGATTTGCGAAGGGGAACAAGCAGGGATCCCTTTGTCCCATTGCTATTTGCCCTGCAATTGACTTTTAAGCAGCTCAGATTAGAGAAAACCCCAAAATATTTAAAGTTTTTAGGAGGGGGGCTGGGGGAAAAAATGCCTTATACGCTGATAATCCTCCTTTTTTTGGCAAATTTACCGCGCTCATTCCCCAAGGGGCAATTAATACATTAAAAAGCTAATGGCCACTGGGGTTGACAATTAATTGGGGAAGTCTTCTTAAAGATAAAATGCCGGGATCAATTACTCTCCCTGGAGATAACCATTTCTAGTGTCCCATTTTTTCCCCATACCGGGGGAAAAATATTTCTGAATTTCAGAATTTGGGGGGTTGAATCTGGCCATTGCTTTAAAAATTTTTAAAATAAATTGGATGTCGGGCGAAAAATTACCATTATCGTAGGGGGAAGATAAAATCGGGTTTTAAAATGATTTGGATGCCCCAGTTGTTGTACCTCCTACATAACTCTCCAATCTGCTCCCCCAGAGATTTTTTTTTAAAGAAATGCTATTTTCAAGCCCTTTATCGGGGGCGGGGACACAGCCCATAAAGCTAAAACTCTGAAATTGGCAAAGGACGGGAGGTTAAAAATTCCAATTTTAGCAGTTTACTTCTTGCAGCACAACTCAATATTGAGTTTGGGACGGGATAAGGATTTAAACTTGAAACTTTACCCATTTTTTATTCTCCCAATTTTTAGGGAAACGGGGGCAAAAATTTTTTTTATGCACTCCAAAAAGTTTCCAACTTTATATTTATGCAAAACTTGGGGAAATTTACGGGGGTTTTTTTGGGCTTCGGGCGCACACCTATCCCGAGATTTGGGGGAATACCCCCGGGGATTCCAAAATTTTTTGGCTCCAGGGATTCGAGCTGGGCATCTGGGGGCCTTAAATAGGGCTCTTAACTATTTTACAGATCAGGGGTGCTTAAAAGTTTTCCAGAAATTGCAAATTTTTTCCCCCCCTATATTACACAATTTTAATATAATGGGCCCAATTTTATTCCATAGATCGGGGCAAGAAAATCAAAACAACAAAGGGGCTAAAACCACTTTATATAAACTTTTTTTTGGCAAACTTTTTTTAAAAACCCCCAAAAGATTTACAAATAGTGGAAGGGGAAAATTGGGCCCCAAAGCCTAATATTTGGGGGAAACTGAACCCAAACCCTTTATTTTTAGTGAACAGCATCAAAACTCTCAAATTTTTCAATACATCAAAATTACAAACCCTCATTTCGCATAAAATTGGAATTAGGGGCCCCCCCTCTGTGTAATAGGGGTCAGGCACCCGGGCCCCTGATGCATAAGTTTTTGGCATTGCCCTAAACTACAAAACAAATTGGTTTTTATTTACAATTTATCCACAATTTTTCAATTGCTGGAGATGAATCCCTTGGTTTGTATTTTGGGATATGTAAGAGACTTAAAAAGGTTTTAGAGGGGAAAATCCGCAATCTGGGTTTTTTTATGGGAAGGGAAATTAATAGCAAAAAAAGTGCTGAATCAAACCTCCGTCAGCACAGGAGTTTGTTAATAAAGTAAAGGCTGATTGCTCGGGGAAAAGGGTTATTTTTAAAAAGGGGGGGGCCCAAAATTTTAAAAGTTGTCTTACTTTAAGTTTCAGAGAATGCATAATGAAATACTTTGTCACTTCCTGGTCAGAAAATGCTCATTTACATACACCCATGCTTGTACGCTGTGCTGTTTTCCCAAAGCAATTTGATCAGTTTTGCTTCTCAAATACTAACAACTTCTTTTCTGACCCCAAAACAAAAACCCTAATTACAGTTCTGTTTTTTTTACATAAATCAACGTTTTAACTGCTGAGCACACAGACACGCTGAACCGGGTTTATAATCATACTGTTTTTTCTCATTGAAAACGCGGGGAATTGTTTACAGGGCTTACGAGGGGAAATGAAAAACCATGGAGTTAAAATTCACTTTTAACCCTTAGGGGAAAAAAGAGGGAAAAAAGCAATATATTAAAAAAAAGTCTTTATTTTTTTTTCCCTACAATTTGAAACTATTTTTTGTAGCGAAAAACCCCTTTAATATAATAAAATATGGCTAAAAAGGGTGGGTACTTCTGGGGTTTCTGCACCCAACTATTAGGTATAGGGGGTTGGGGAATCTCGTGTAGAGGTATCCTGGGACTGTGTCTATGGCAGTTGTGTGGATGAGGCCGTCCGAGCAGCCAGTACAAATTATTGTGATAAGAACTGACTGTATTAAATATTGCATTGTAATGTGATTGTATGTGATGTTTACTGTTCTGAATCAGGAGATAGATTTTGGGAGCAAGGGCTTGGGTTGTGTTTTAGGGGAAAAAAGTTGAAATTATGATCTTACAATACAAATACAGTCGAGTCTGTTATGTGCTACTTTCTATCTGACCAATAAAAAGTTTATGGTTAAAAAAAAAAAAAGAGAAATGAATTCAAAGCTTCCAAAGCTTGAATCTCTAGAGTAATATAGTGAAGTCCAAAAATGCCAAAAAAGTAAGCAGGATCTTTCAGAGGGTAATTGTGAAAAGACAGGTACTCTATATTCCTGCCATAACATTTCAAACTGTTTAACCCCTTCCCTGACATGCGAGGGAAGTTTGCATACGACCTTGCGTGAGAGTGCATTCCCACAAAAGAAACCGTATGCCTATGTCTACAGGCGCACAAGGCGGGCTACAAGCAGTCCCTCTGCACGATTGCAAACATGGGAAAACCAGCGGTAAAATACCTGCTGGCCACCACTCATCACCCACGGACGGAGTGAAGCTCCTTCCGGCGTATGATTTAACCCCTTACTCTCGATGATCAATTTAAGATCGTCAGGAGGCTAAGCGCAAGGGCAGGAGTTGATTTGAGCTCTTTCTGCCATCCTCCCGGATGTGCCGCACGACAGTGCAGCAACGATCGTCTACCAGACGGCCCCGGGAAGTGGAAAAGTCACTTCCCGGGTCGTCGGTGACGGTCAACCAAGCAAAAAACTATTTATCCTTTTTGAAATAAAGTATTTCTATCGTGTAAAAGCATAAAACAATAAAAAAAAAGTATATAAGATTAGTAGGTATCGCTGTAACTGTATATGACCTGCTGATTAAAGCTGGGAAGTCATTTAATACCGCACATTGACCGATGTAAAAATAAAAAACACTACCAGGAATGCTGTATTTTGTTCGAAGTAGCTCGACACTACAAAATCATTCAAAAAAAAGTGATCAAAGCAACAATTCATCCGCATATGACTGGTACTAATAAAAACGTCAACTCATCCTCCCGCAAAAAACAGCCATAAATCAGCTCTGTATACAGAAAAATGAAAAAATTATGGCTTGTCAGAATATGACCAAACATAAAAACCAATTTTTTATAGAGACCTATTTCAAATTGTGTAAAAGTAATAAAACCATATCATTGTAATTGTACCTGACCCCCATAGTAAAGTTTATTCTGTCATTTAGACTCGATGGGCGAACACTGAAAAAATGAAACCCAAAAAAGCGATGGCAGGAAATGCGTATTTATTTTCCCACCAATTTTCTAGCCCAAATACTAAAAAAAACTATGGAACACCTTTAGCGCCCAAAATGCGACAGTAAACCCCTGGAGAAACCTGAGGGGTGTTGAATCCAAATGGGGGCGACTCTGGAATGTTTCACTTGTTCTGGTACTTTGGAAGCATTTCCAAAATGCTACAATGGCCCCACCAAAACTTGCGTTCCAAAAGTCAAATAGCACTCCCAGTTTTTCCCCCCCCTTGTCCGACGGCCCTGCCATTGCGCCCAACAGCATTATACACCCCCAATGTAGGTGGATAATTGCCGAACTTGGAATAAAATTGCGGCAGACAAAATTTGTGGGGGTGCTTTCTTTCCAGATACCTTGTAAAAATTCCCACAATTTTCAGCTAAAATTGCAAGATTGTTGTAAAAAAAACATGGTTTCATTTTTCCCATCCTAACACTAAAAAAAATTTGTGAAACACCTGTGGAGGGTCGAATATACCTCGCTACAACAACAACACGGCCTGGATATTTTCCTAGGGGCTTTAGATTCCAACATAGTCCTTTTAGGGGTGTTTATAAGTTGATATCGGCCTGGGGTGTCGGAAAAACCTAAAATGGCATCTAATAAAATCGTAATGAAAATTGATAACCGCCATGAGGTCCCAGCAGGTGCTCCTCCTATTCTGGGACTATTTGGTTGAGCCAAATAGCGCACTAAGGGCCACAAATGGTGATAATCTCTGAAAACAGCAGAATCTGGAGAATCAATATAAAGTTGCATTTCCCTGATCACATCTATCGTGTGACGTGTGAATAATGGATAAAAAATTAAATAATCTGCAAAAAAAAAGTGACATTTTGAAATTTCACCTCCACTATGCTCGTAATTCCTGTGAAACACCTAAAGGGTTTATAAATAAACTTCCTAAATGCTTGAAAACTTGAATACTTTAAAGGGTAAGATTTACTAGATGAAGACATATTAAGGTGTATTTAACAACAGCCAATCAAAAACATATTTAGAACTGGACTGGTCCCTAAAAAAAATAATAAAGCAAATTTCTTTGAGAATTGAAATTAATACATAGAATTTATTTCGAAGACCACCCTAATGTTTGTAAAAAAAAAAAAGGGGGAGAACATTTAAAAAAATTATGCCAACCTACAGTAGGCATATGGTAGATGCTAGTTATAAACTATTTAGGAGTGGAAAACATCATGTCTTACATGCGGAAATTTTTTGAAGTTTAAAAGTGATAAATTTTTTTCCAAATTTTAACATGATACTTTAGATATTTTTTTCACAATAAAGGACATTTGGACCAAATATCTTACTATCGATAAAGCACAATGAGTCTTGAGAAAACAGTCTCAGAATCAGCATGATAGGGTATAAAGCACGTGTGTCCAAACACAAGGCCCATGTGCCACATCCTGCCCTCGGCCCTTGAGTTCTTCCGGCCCGCGATCACGTCTCCTGACACTCCGGCACGTCTGTTTAACCACACTGCCGCGCATGAGTCATTCAGCCACTGCACGCTCGGTGCAGCTGTCTAGTAAGGAAGGAATTGCATGAGGGACGTTTCCCTCCCCTACCTTCTCCCTTTGTAAAGTAACAATGCCTTCGGTTGAGCCTGTACATACGGCGTCGCAGGAGGCATGACTGCGTCCGCTTTACTCAACAGTAGCCCCCTGCGACCTAGGTCTCCTCCTCCCTCTCGGTTTCGGCAGGCCTCAGCCGCGAGGAGATCCTGGGAGCTGCCCCGTGAGTGCCGTAAAGGGTCTTGACGTCACGCCGCTTACACCGTACACATCTCCCTGACCCGGAACGGGCCGCGCTGCAACGACAGACCCAGGTAGGAAAGTAGCTTTAACATTTTAATGTTTAAAATTTTATAATCATTAGTGTGGGCCTAGTATGGGGCATCTACATGGCTACTTGGTGGACTATGGTGCATCTGCCTGGCTACAGGGACTATAGGGCATCGCCCTGAGCTACTGGGGGACTATATGGGGTCATCTAACAAGGCTACAGGGGGACTATTGTGGAAGGGGCATCTGCCCTGGCTACTGGTGGATTATGGGGCATCTTCTGGCTACTGGGGGACTATATTATGGGCATCTACAATGGCTCACTGGAGGATTATGGGCATCCTGCCTTTGCTACTGGGAACTATATGGGGCATATACAATGCTCTGGGGGACTATGGGGCATCTGGCCTGTCTACTGGGGGACTATAGTGGCATGTCTGCCATAGGTCTTACTTGGTGGACTATGGGGCATCTGCCTGTCTACTGGGGGTCCGATGGGGCAATCTGCCCTGGCTACTGGGGACTATATGGGCATCTACATGCTAACTGGGGGACAATGGGCTCTGCCTGGCTACTGGGGGACTATATGGGGCTTCTAATATGGCTACAGGGGGACTGATGGGGCATCTGCCAGGGCTACTGGGGACTATATAAGGCATCTACCTGGCTACTTTGGTCGCAAGAGTGTTGCAACAACACTTTCAAAGTTGACTAAGGGGTCAACAATGTGCCTGTGCAACACGGTACCATAATTCAGGCCAACAACATGGCAAACATGTGTACAAAAGATTGATCAACACCCTCGCAACAGGGTTTGCAATGTTGGGCATCTCCCTTACTATAAGGGGCCATAATCGCCTATGTGCCATGCATTGAGGTGCAAATTACTGACCAGGCTACATGGTTGGCAAAATGATCCTATCAACCTACATTGTCAGATAAAACTGATCAACATTACCAGGCGGTCTAAAATACCCACTTAATCAACCTACAAGTATTTCTAACATTATTAAGCGCCCTTATAAGGCCCTTAACGCTTACTCCGTTGTAGTCATGATGTGGCCCCTTAGAAAACGAGGTATGACCACATTGAACCTTTGTTTAGAAGGTGTCAAAAAGTTATTCTCACATAAAGTGACACGTCAGGTTTTAAAAATGGGGCTGTGGCAGAGAGGCTAAAACTGGCTCCGGCAGTAAGGGGTTAATACAGTCTGTATCAAGCAAAGTGACATAGTTCACAAGAGAGCTTTTTTTCCACCACACAATTAATAAGCCAACTACATAGTAGTATATGTCCCCAAAATATTGTGAAACATACCATATTAACAAAAAACATATATCCATATACCTTATGTAACATAGAGGTAACATAGAGAGTGCCTATCATACTAGAAACATCATAATCCCATACAAACAGTGAGATTTGAAAGTGTGTAGTATTTACAAACTTTCAAGTGAATGCAAGCATCTACTAGTGATTCTATGCTCAGCGTCATGATTAGGAGTGACTAGTACTTGCCACCAATGTTCATTAGAGAAGTCTCTGATAAGTGTGAACAGCAGTCTTTGTTCAAGCAAATGGTAGACAGTGAACTCGCTATATTCATCTCTTAGCAACACCAGTTGCATGTGGAGTTCCAGTTACGAAGATGCAATGGATGTGCTTTAGGTAGTTCTGTACCTTGCGAGATGACATACAGAGGATGACATACAGAGGTCAAAACAAATTCTCTACTCCAGCTCCATGTAACATGTCTGGTCAAAATAGAGATACAGCAGAAATGTAACAGGATGTGACCTGACAGAACAGGAGGAGTCAGAGCAAAGCATATGGGAATTGCATCATCAATAGCTTACATAACTTTTTTACAAACAGTGGCCACAGGGTGGTAGCAAACACATGAAACGTAATTTGCAACAGATATAACATTAAATACCCATATTCAGTGGCGTAGCTACAGGGGTCGCAGTGGTCGCAATTGTGACCGGGCCCCTGAGCAAGGGGGGCCGCGATGATCCTCCCCTCACCACACAGTACGATCGCGTCAGTATCCCAGACCCGGCCATCGCAACACGCAGCAGCCGGCAGCCAGCAGCTGGCTCTTAGGGTATGTTCACACGGCTTAACTGTGGGACATACAGTACGCCCCGCAATTACGGCGGGTGTATCGGAGCTCCACTGCCGTAGCCGCCTACTCCTGAGGATTTGTGGGGTTTGTTTGTTAGCTGTGCTGGAGGGACGCGTCCGCGCCGGTCAAAGACTGCCAAAACTTACTACACGCAGACGCATAAGCTGAGAATATAATTACATGTCAATTATCTTCCCTGCTCGTACAAAACGATCGTATGTACGAGCAGCAAATGAGGCGTAATCCAAGTTCTCTATGAGAAAAACAGTAGCATACCGTAATGTGATTGGGGCACATTTATCTGCTTCGTATTAGAGCGCAGGTAACGCACGCAAAAAGAACCCCCAAAATAAGCGTGTGCTAACATACCCTTAATGTATGCACGGGAGGAAGACAGGCAGGGGAAAGTGGGTGGTCCCTCTCCTAAAGCGTCCCGGGCAAGAACAGCCAGAGTCAGAGAGGTTCCACTGCTCTGCTCTGTTCCAGCTACCAGCCAGCAGCCCTCACCTGCCTGAGCTGGCTTCATCCTCCTGCCTGCACAGTAAGAGAAACTTCACTCCAGTCAAATAGCACACTTTAAATCTTGATAAACAGGCCCGACTGACCATAGGGCAAACCGAGGGCATTTTGCCCGGGCGGGCCGCTAGGGTCCGTGCCGCAGGGACCCGCCCGGAACGCCCTCGCCCGGATGAGGACGGTGTTCCCCCCCTCGGCGTGGGCCAGCGATTGCCGTCAGTGGCGCGCTGTACATGGGCCGCAATTGGTCGCATCAGCGACCGGACCCCTGTTGGCAGGGTGGCCGACAGGCCCCCCCCACTCGCCACACGCTCATGGCCGGGTCAACCGACCAAGCATACAGAGACCAACACGGCACGCCGCCTATGCACCGCGCGCGGCTTGCAAGCAGCGACCGAGCCTGAACATCTATGGAACTTCTGGATCCGTCTGTTTCAGCTCCCAGATGACCGCGGGGGCAGGCGCGCGATGTAATGACGACATCCGGGCGGCAGCCAGCTCCGCGTCCCCGCACTCTGCCAGTGAGCGGCCACCGTCTCCAGAGTGGAAGAGGACGGACAGCAGGTGGTCCGTGTGAGTATAGCTTTTTATTTTTTTTAACTACTTTCTGTCCCTGCTGCCTATACTTCGCCCCCTGGCCCCTGGCTGCCAATCTTCCCTTCCCTGGCCTGCCTAATACTGCCCCTGCCTGGCTGCATATAACTGCCCCAGCTGCCCTGGCTATATACAGCCCCTTCCTGCCCCTGCCCTGGCTATAATACTTGCCCCTTCCCATTCTGCCTATACTGCCCCTGCCCTGGCTATATACTGCCCCTGCCCTGGCTATATACTGCCCCTGCCCTG
This sequence comes from Phyllomedusa bahiana, assembly GCA_025379985.1. NCBI lineage: Eukaryota > Metazoa > Chordata > Amphibia > Anura > Hylidae > Phyllomedusa > Phyllomedusa bahiana. Next base: position 13,616 of record JAODAL010056479.1, on the reverse strand, counting down.
GCAGCCTATACTGCTCCTCTGCCCTGGTCTGCCAATACTGCCCCAGTCCTGGCTGCCTATACTGCCCCTGCCCTACTTGCCTATACTGGCCCCTCGCCCTAGCTACCTATACTGCCCCCCCTGCCCTGGCTATACTGACCTCTGCCCTGGCTTCCTAAACTTGCCCCTGCGCCCTGGCTATAACTAGCCCCTGCCCATATACTTGCCCTGCTCTGCAGCCCAGGCTATATACTCGCCCCTGCCCTGCCCTGCTATATACTGCGGCCTGCCCTGGCTATATACTGCCCCTTGCCCCTGCCCTGGCTATATCTGCCCCTCCCTGGGCTGCCTATACTTGCCCCTGCTCCTGGCTGCCTATACTGCCCCAGGCCTGGCTATATAACAGCCTCTGCCCTAGCAGCCTATACTGCCCAACGCCTCTGCTATATACTGCCCCACCCTAGCTTGCCTATACCTGCCCCTTCCCTGACTATATAATGCCCCTGCCCTTGCTGACTAAACTGCCCCTGCGCTGGCTATATACAGACCCTGCCCTGGCTGCCTATACTGCCCCTGCCCTTGCTATATACTGCGCCCTGGCCCTGGCTGCAAATAAAATCCCTAGCCCTTGCTATATACGATACAGCACGCCCTGGCTATATAGCTGCGCTCCCTGGCCTGGCTGCCTATAATAGCCCTACCCTGGCTATATACTGGCCCCTGCCGAGGCTGCCAATAATAGCCCTGTCACCTGGCTATATACAGCCCCTGTCCACTTGCTGCCTCAAAACTAAGCCCTGCCCTGTGCTATTAACCTGCCCCTGCCAGGCTGGCCTATAATCGCCCTAACCTGGCTATATACTGCCCGCAAGCCCTGTCTGCCAATAATAATCCAGCCCTGGCTATATACTGCCCCTGCCCTGTGCTATATGATGGAAGTGGTGGGCCTGCCCTTGCTATATTGATGCCCTGCCCTGGTCTACTGATACCCTGCCTGGCTATATGATGCCCATGCCCTTGGCTATCTTATACCTGCCCTGGCTGCCTATACCCTGCCTGGCAATCATATGCCCTGCCCTGGCTGACCTATACCCTGCCCTGGCTATATGATGCCCTTCCCTGGCTAGCTGAACCCTGCCTGGCTACCTATACCCGTGCCTGCCTAGATGAAGCCCTGCCCTGGCACCTAAAACCCTGCCTTGCTACCTATACCCAGTCCTGGCTAACCGATACCCTGCCTGGCAACCTATACACGGTCCTGGCTATCTGAATGCCCAGCCCCTGGGCTACTGATACCCTGCCCAGGCAACAGTAACCACCGCCTGCCCCTGGCTACTGATGCCTGCCCTGGCTACTGATACCTTCCTGCTACTGAATACCCTGCCCTGCTACAGAAGCCCTGCCGTCTGGCTTTCCAACCGCTGCTTGGCTATATGATGACCCTGAGCCTGCTACCTATCCTGCCGCTGGCTATATGATGGCCCTGCCCAGTCTACATATGCCCTGCCCTGGCTAATATGATGCCCTGGCCCTGGCTAACTATAACCCTGCCGCTGGCTTTATATGATGCCCTGCCCTGGACAGCCTATACTGGCCCTGGCCCCTGGCTATATACTGACCCTGTTCCTGGCTGCCTATACTGCCCCTGCCCTGGCTATATACTGCCCCTGCCCTTGGCTAAATATAGCCCTGCCCTGGCTGATATGAAAGCCCTGCCCTGGCTACCTATACCCTGCCCATTCTATATTAAGCCGCTGCCCTGTGGCTACCTATCGCCCTGCCCTTGCTATATGATGCCCTGCCCTGGATTACCTAATACCCCTTCATCCTGTCTATATGATGCCCTGCCGCTGGCAACTATACCCCTGCCCTGTATAAGATGCCCTGCCCTGGCTAAATGATGCCCCTGCCCTGGCCTATATGAAGCCCAGCTCAGGATACCTATACCCTGCCCTGGGCTATATGATGGATGTCCCCTGGCCCTTGCTACCTATCCCTGCCCTGGCTATAAGATGCCCTGCCCTGGCTTCCTATATCCTGCCCTGGCATGCCTTATAATAGCACTGGCCCTACCTATACACTGGCCTTGGCAGCCTAATAATAGCGCCTGTCCTAACCTATAAACCTGCCCTTGCTGCCAACACTGTCCCCTGTCTGCCTATAAGTGAGCCCCCTGTCTGCCTGAATACACTGGCCTGACTGCCTGTATACTGGACCCCTGCCGTGCCTCATACTGTCCTGCCTGCCTGCATACTGCCCTGCCTGCCTACATACTCTGGCCCTTCCTGCTAATGGGGGTCCTACCTAATTTACATGCCACTTATCTGACAAATTTTTAATTTCTAATTTTAGGGTCTAACATGACGCTGTTAGGGGAATGATAGGAAAGGTGCTGGAAGAGGAGGAGTCCTAAGATGTATTTGGGTTTTGAAAATTCTACAGGGACAGTAGTGGACCACTAGAAGAAGACAATGCATGCTGTACCGGAACAGAGAGAGAAATGGAAGGGAACGACTCATCAGAGAAGACACATGGAGTTTTGGGCCATAAGAAGGAAAAGGAGAAGAGAACAACTCCCATCAGAGATTACAGTCTCCTGTGAGTCCGCTGCTGTCAGGGTTAGTTTACTTTCATGTGTTGATCAGTTCTGTATTCATGTGATGGTGACCTACTACTGGGGGATGTGAATGTGGAGGTTTGTAGGTTATGCTGTGCTTATTAGTGTCAGTGTGGGCGTTTTCCCGATTGTAAATGCAAGATGCAACACCTGACCTCTGTGATAGCGGGTTTTCTTCAGCACCACTGTTTTCTCTCCGCTCTTCGCTTGTGTGTAGAGGTTCACTCACACATAGCGTGTTTTTAGGAGCCTTTTTATGATTCGTTTCTTTTGTGGAGAAATGTTCAGCCATTAACTGCTCTGCCTTTTCTGCACAAAACCGCACTGAAAAACCCATCAAAAATGCACCAAAAACGCTCGCGTGTGAAAGCAGCTTTTAAAGTGTATTTGTATTTAGACATGGCGAGGTGCGAGAACAAGGGACATTTATATAAGCGATATTAGTATGTGAGTGCTGCTGGGGGCTTAGTGCCTAGGGCCCGGATTTTTAATTCCCAGTCCCCGGCCCGTGCTTATAAAATACATATGAGCGTGTGCCTGTAGATTAGTCATTTAACCTCAAGGTAACTTGAGACTGGCCTGTGTGGCAGTCAGCTGGGACTTTGGTAGTTCTACAGCACTGCGAGGGACACAGGATAAAACACTAGATATGAAACAAATTTTGTAGGATATCTTGTGTAGAATTCTAGCACATGTAGTACCACAGCAGCTTCTACAAAGCTAAAAGTCTCAGCATGTCTGCCACACAGGCCAGTCCAAGTACCATGAGGTACACATAACAAAGCACTAATAAATTATCGCGAACACCAACAATATATATAAATAATATATATGATATATAATAAGTATATATAAATGTGTGGTGTGTGTGAATGTATTGGGTATATAGTGTGTGTTGTTACTGAAAATGTGTAAAGCACACAGTTATATATACACACACACACACACACATATATTTAATATATATACACTCATACACACATATATACAACACACATATTTAATATATAAACTTCATCACACACATATATATACCACACACACACCCCCAAATTAATAAAATACCACACACACATAACACACACATAAGAAGAACACCTATATATGCACCACTATATATACACACTTATATAAATACACAACACTGGCAACTTCCCTTCTGCCTGTAAACAAGCGACTATCACTCCAAACCTAAAAAAAACAACCCTTGACCCCACTTCTCGTCCAACCATCGCCCCATCACACTGCACCCATTTTGGCTTCCAACTCCTCGAGCACATCGTCTATCTTCAGCTGTCCTCCCACCTCTCCTCCAACTCTCTTCTTGACCCACTACAATTGGCTTTTATCCGAGTACCCCACACTCTACCTGAAACTCGCCCTAACCAAAAGTCACTAACGATCTAGTAACTGCTAAAGCATCATGCCACTACTCTGTGCTCCTCCTCATTGGACCTGACCCTCTGCCTTCTGACCAAACCCTTTTTTATTTTATTTTTTTTTTGTTCCCCCACCCCCCACCCCCCCTCCCCTGACCATATCCCTCGCTGCTACAAATCCTGCTCCTCCCTCGCAATCACGGACCTTGGTCACTTTCCTGGATCTCCATCTTACCTCACTTGATTGAGACTTTCAGCATCTCTCAATCTAGCACCAACCTCCTCCCCCCGGCCACTCTCTGTTGGTGTACCCCCAAGGTCATTCCTGGTTCCACTACTCTTCACTAACTACAAACGACCCATGGCCTCGGTCAGCTCATTAGCCTCACATGGCTTTTCATTACCACCTAGTATGCTGAGTGATACCAACTCTACATCTCTGGCCCAGAAGTCCACTAGTGCGCTCCCATCTCATACTCTCCCCTGATCCCGACTGTCTGTACTCACAATTACCTCCTTCTCTCATCACGTCTCCTAAAACTAAATGTATTGAGCAAACAGAACTCATCTCAACTTTCCACAATCCACCTCTACCCCTGCCCCTGATCTTCATATTATATTTCAACTGCTCTACAACTTTGCATCACCGGTCCCCAATCCGCAACGAAGTCCGGCTGTCTTGGGTGTAACCCTAGACCTCCTGCGATAGCGCGAGCTAGATCAAACCGCACATCCAAACCCCTCAACCTCAGCCTGCCGCCTCACATGAAAAACATCCACTCCGCATCCGCTCATTCCTCGCTTATGACATACAACAAATGCTGGTCCATGCCCTTGTCATCTCCGCCTAACTACTGTAACATAACCATCCTTTCTCAGTTGGCCTCCCAGGCTAGCAACCGCTCGCACCCCTCCAATCCATCCTTAATCTCTGCTGCCCTTTCATATCTCAATCTCTCTCCTCGCTACGTCCTCTGGCCCTCTCCCCTCATGCCAATCCTATCACAGGCTTCCATTGCCCAAGCGAATCATTTCAATCTACTAAACCATGAACCTACAATGTCTCCTCCATGACCACTCCCCACCATACATCCCTCTGCCCTATTTCCAATATCTCCCACCCCTGACCACTCTCCGCAATCCTCACAGGACTTCTCCTCTGCTCGTCCCCTTAATCAGCACCTCACACTACACCCAGCACCGTCTCCAAGACTTCTCCCGTAGCTTCACCCACACTCTGGGAACTCACTGCCCAACACACAGACTCTCCGTCCACTTCACCAGCTTCAAAAGCAACCAAAACCCCTTTCTTCAGGCTTGGTGCCTATAACCTTCACTAAACTTGACAGCTACTTCCTCCACAACATGTCTGCCCCCTCGAACCTCCTGTTCTTTCCCACTCCTTTAGATTGATAAGCCCTCGGTAGGGGTCCCTCTCTCCCTCTGTCGTGCCAATTGTCATTATCCCCTTATCACTGAACTCGTTTGACTTATGTATTGTAAGAAACGCCCCTCGATGTACAATCGCCCGGAATCAATGCGGCTTTAAAATAAAAATAATTAATATATATATATATAATATATATAACACACACATATAGATTTATAAACACACACATATATGTATATATACACACACACCACATATATATATAACTCACAATTAAAATTGATGGTAAAAACGCTAGAACGAGCGAGAAAAAAACAATTCTAAAGAGTTCAAACACATTCCCCTTTTCCGCCAATTAAAGACAAATAGAACTATGAAAAAAAAAGTTGAGCACATAATTGTTGATGCCGCAGTTATAAAAAGACCGTCTATTAAAATAGAACATAATGTTATTCCATAAATGGAGAACAACTTAGAAGAAAAAATTCCACACGCTAAACTATCTGACTCATGATTTTTTTGGTCACTACCACATTCCCCAACAAACTTTTTAGAAAAACAGACACTATTTTGCCTGCATACCTATAATACCAAACTACTTGAATGGGAGTGCCTATATACCTATAATGAGGAGGGGCTACTTAATGTGGAACCATATGCCCAGGGCCGGGACAAGGCGTTTCGGTGCACTAGGCAAGTACAGCCAATGGCGCCCCCCCCCCACCCCCCCCCCCAAAAAATGCCCCCCCACAAAAATTCCCTCTACCCCCGGTCCTGTCACTAACTTTTACATATTCCACATAGCTTGTCCACTCTACAGTACTGCACAAGCCCCCACAAATTTGCTTTTTCAAAACCCTCCCCTCCAATGACAGGAAATACCCCTAAATAAAGTCACCGAATAATCCACCGATAAATGGAGCAAATCTACCGACGAAGATTGTTACAAAAAAATCACTCCTAAAAAAACCAAAACCCAAACTATTTTTAAATTAAAGCAATACCCTGCCAGACCCCTGACAGAAAAAACCCCCAACATGTGACACAGCTGTAACAGGCCCTTGATTACATTACCCGCCATACAGGGCCAAATATGGGTAATCTATTGTATGAGACGCCGCAGAAATATAAAGTGTTTACATGCAGTTACTTTAGTGACTTACAGGAGACTCATTTCTGATCACGTCGTTCACTTTCCCCAATTTTTTTCTCCATCCGGTTCACCCCTTTTCTCGCTGATTGCTCCCGGCCCCAATACCGTCCCTGCAGTTTTGGGGACACAAAATTTAAATCCTCCATTTCCCATAACTCCCAAATTTAAATGGGTTTATGTCCCCCTTTTAGAAGGTATTTTAGATATGTTTCTGTCGGCGGGTATATGTATATTGTCCCTTAACAATAGGATATAAATTTAAAGGGGCACCCCCAGGCGGTTATTAGCTTAGGGGCTCGGCAGGTATATAGGGCACAAGGGGATATAGCTTGGGGGCTCAGGAGGATATAGTAGGGGCCACAGGCAGGATTGGGGGCTCAGGCGGGGTATAGGGGCTCAACAGCCGTTAGGGGCTCAGGCAGGCTATGGGGGGCCACAGGCAGGCGTATAGGGGCTCAGGCGGGAGGTATAGGGGCCACAGGCAGGCGTATGGGGCCCAAGGCGGCGTATGGGCCCCAGGGGGGTATAGGGGCTAAAGGCAGGCGAAAGGGGGCTACGGGAGGTATATATACTGCCAAAACTCTCCCTTTTTGAGGGGGGTTCCGTATTTGGGGTGTCCCCGGGGGAGTTGGCATTTCTCCCACCACCGCAGGCGGCGGGAGCCCTTTAAAGGCCCGGGGGAGATTGGTGCGCTACTCCGGCGCTGCCGGCCCTTTCCCGGGCGGGTGAAGCGGGCGGGGTCCGCCACCCGCCCGCGGTTTCACTGTGCGGGGAGGAGGCGGGAGGGATGCCCCTTCTCCCCCCTCCCCCTGTATGTCCGGCCCCGCTGCGCGCCGTGCTACAGATCACGGGCGGGGAAATGACGCCGGTTGCTTTCATTCCCCTGCGTCCCTGAGGAGATGGGGCAGGAGCCTGGCCGGTGCGGGGCCGGGAGGTAAGGGGAAAATTTATTATTTTATTTTTTTAACTACAGGGGGGCTTGCCGGGCTCAATGGGGGGGGTCTACCGGGCTGGCTACAATGGGGGGCGGCAAAATCTACCGGGTGCTACAATGGGGGAATCCCTGGCTGGCTCAATGGGGGAAAAATCCCCGGGCTGGTAAATGGGGGCAAGTACCTTGCTACAAAGGGGGCAATTACCGGGTGGCTACAAAAGGGGGCACTACCTACCTGGCTGGCTACTAAAGGGGCATCCCTCCCTATACGGGGGCATACCTACCTGACTACTAGGGGGGCAACTCCCCTGCTACAAAAGGGGGCAACTACCACTATTAAAGGGGGCATACCGGGGTACAAGGGGGAAACTACCTGGCTAAAAAAGGGGGGTCTCCCTAGCTTTACAAGGGGGCATCTACCTTGCTAAAAGGGGGGCATCAATTGCCTGTAAGGGGTAAAACCTGGTTTGGGGGGCTACATGGCTATAAGGGCATTTTACCGGGGTTTCCCCTTCCCAAAAAGGCCATTTTTGTAGTTTGGGGGGGAGTGGGTGTGGCTTTTGAAGGGGCTTGGGGCACAAAAAAGATGGGCGGTCCATGAAAAATTTTTTCCGGCGGCGCCGCCCTCTTTAATCTCCTGCTTTTCCATTTTCAAAAGTTGGAATATATAGGGGCTCAGGCGGGGCTTTTTGGGGGGCCCACAGGCGTTAGGGGCTCAGGCGGGTATAGGGGGCCACAGGCAGGCGTATAGGGGCCACAGGCAGGCGTATGGGCCACAGGCAGGGTTATAGGGGCCCTACAGGACGTATGGGGTACAGGCAGTATATAGGGACTACAGGCGGGTGTATAGGGGTCGGAGGCGTATAGGGGCTACAGGCAGGCATATGGGGGCTAAGGCAGGCGATGGGGGGCTACAGGCAGGTATATGGGGGGTAAGGCAGGCGTATAGGGGAAGGCAGGCATAGGGGCCACAGGCGGGATTGGGCCACAGGCGGGCGTATGGGGGCTACAGGCAGGCATATAGGGCTAAGGAGGTAATAGGGGCTAAGGCAGGCGTTTAGGGGAAACAGGCGGGCGCAGGGGGTCGGGCGGCCCATAAGGGGCTAGGCAGGCTATAGGGGTCAGGGGGCTTAGGGGTACAGGCAGGGATATAGGGGCTACAGACAAGCAAAAATAACAACATTTATATTCACCTTACCTGCTTCCCGGCCACGCGCTCCTCTTCTGTCCTCTTCTGTCCCTTCACCGCGCGTAACCCGGCGCTCTTGGGCGCACGGCCTATGACGGCTGTGCGCCCGAGGAGAGGAAGGTCGCCGATGCATCACTCCAATCGGACGCCCCCAGCTGAGGCGCAGGGGGGCGCGGGGGGCCCTCAGCGTTGGGGGGCCCCGGGGCCCCCCGCTGTGTCGGACCTGCGGCTTACCGAAGGACCCCAGCGATCCCCCCGGTGAGGGGGCCCAACACTGTCTGGGAGAGGGGGGCGTTCATTTCTCTGCCCGCAGACGGTCAAAAGATCGCCGGCCTTCGGGCCCATGGCAGCGCCTGAAGCCCGAGGATGGGCCCCCTGCCTGCGCCCCTTAGGGACAGGGCAGAAGTAGGCGCCCCATGCGATGCCTATTTGCCTACCCATCGTCCCGCCTCTGCATATGCCTATCTACTAAGGAAGCCTACATAGCTATCCAATGGGGGACAATATAGTTAATTACTTACAAAAGTGCTATTTAATTTTTTTCCTGTTCACTTCACAAAGAATTGGGGTGGAAGTGAGTTTTCGGGGGACAGACGCTTCGGGTGTATAATTGTTTTCTTTGTCCCCCAATTAAAATGAATTTTCTTTATTAATAAATTTTTTTGGGGGAATAAACCCATTTATCAAATCATGCCAGTAAGGAACCTGTTTTTTAAAAAATGGTCCGCACCCTGGTCTGGGGGTAGGGGGCCCCAAGCTGGTTTTGCACCGGGCCACAAGCCCTTTAGCTACCCCCTGCCAAAAAATAATAAGGATCCAATTGGACCATAGCTGGGACAGCACAGAGACCATATGGGTATTGGGAGCCAATCAAAATGCAGAGCCTCTGATTTTGTACAGGAGCATCCAGACTGACTGTGGCAATGTAGTATGAGGATAGTCCTCAGTGCAGGACAAAAAGTTAAGCATATTTGGTTTTTGGTAGAAATTTCAGGAAGAACATCAAATTTATTGAAATTTTTTGAATGAACTAAATGAGAACATCTCTTTACTTTAGAATGCACACGTACAACTGTTCAATATTTCATTTTGCTTTGGAACAACTTGTTGATCTCCAACAAGAAACTTAATATCAAACGTTGCAACGGGTATTTGATCCATGAATTGTCCAAAATTTTAAATTTTAAATTTAAAATTTCAATTTAAAAACCCTCCGCTAAAACCTGCTGTTCACATTTTGCCCGAGACCAAGAAAACCTACATTGAAAAAACAGTACCTGCCTTTAGGCTTCAAACAAGATGCTCTCAGACGGAAGTGGCCCCTGAGCGTTTGTGTCACAGAGGTAATCAGCAAAATTGTATCAGAGATACAGAGAAGGAGGTCACAGAAAAGGGGGAAAGGGGGCGTCTTTTGGCTTAACACCAATGGTGCGTTTCATTGTAAACAATGCCCCCCTGGAAAGAATGATGAATGTACACAACTCCAGGCCGTTTTAAGGAGGTGAGAGGCACCCAGTGTCATGTCAGAACCATTGAACTTTTACATAGTGTGGTCTGTGTAATAGTCGACCTGATCACACCACCAGGCACAGGCATCATCGTCTTGCATGAAGGGATCTTGCATCATCGTCTATGCTGGACAAGGGACCAGTGGTCCTTAGTGCTGTTCAGTGATGAAAGTCTATTCACTCTGATCAGAAATGATGGCCGCCAATGATGCTGAAGATGTCAAGGAGAGTGCTATGCATCAGGGTACCGGGTTTCGTGCTGTTAGCGGTTGAAAAGGTTCCCGCAATTTAACCCCTTTTTAAATCTGTTTAAAATTTTGCTGGATATGCCTAAAGATATAATGATGCCAGTGTGTCTTTGGATATCTCTTTTTATGTAATTTTGTCTGTATATTTGAATATTTATTTTTATGTGAGTGAATAGGTTGATTCTTTTATATTTGTATCAGTATTATGGAAAAAGTTTTAAGGTTTAAAAAGGGGTTTTATACAAATTTGTTTCACGTTATGCAGGGTTTTGCTCAATAATAGACATACAAAGTTGGACAAAATCGTTGGTACCCTTTTGTTAAAAAAATAAATAAAAAAAAATGAAAGACCCATAACGCACTAAATAACTTTTAAAATGACAAAAAAAATAATTTTTTAAATGTAAATTTACTGAAAAACATGAAGTAAAACAATTGTTTTTTTTAAATTTTGGGGCAACTGAAAAATTTTAAAAAAAAAAAATAATGAAAAAAAAAAATGTTGGGCTCCTTAAATTAATGCACAACCTTTTGAGTCAATCATACACACAAAAATATCGTAACTTCAAAAAGACTTCTACATTGTCCCGTATTTTTGGGGGCCCCCTCCTCTAGGGGTGAAGGTACCTTACCCAGACTGTATGTTTCACCTCCTTCCCCCAAAAGGCTCAATAGGATTTAGATCATCGCTTATGGAAGCCACTGCAGAATAGTCCAAATTTTTGCTTTTAGCCATTTTTAGATTGTTTTACCTGTGTGTTTTACGCATACATGCCAACTCTCCCGTTTTTGGCGGGGGGGTCCCGCTATTTGGGGTCCCCTCCCGCCCTCCCGGGGGAGTTGGCATTCCCCCCCCGCCGCCAGCAGGGCGGGGGCTCTTTAAATGCCCCGGGGGACAGAGTAGCGCTGGTGCGCTACTCTCGGCACCGGGCCCGGGGGGCTCCTACAGGCGGGTGAAGCGGCCGCTGCCCCGCTTTTACCCCGGGCCCCGGGTCTCGCTGTGCAGGGAGGAGGCAGGAGGGATCGTCTCCTCCTTCCCTTTCCCCCTGTAAGTCCGGCGCCGGTGTGTGCGCCGCACATACAGGTTCAGCGGCGCAGGGGAAGTAACGCGCGGCTGCAGGGGGTGACGCGCGGCTGCTTCACTTCCCCTGCGCCGCTGAGGAGATCGTAAAGGAGCGGCCCGGGCTGCAGGGCCTGGTGAGGTAAGTGGATTTTATTTTATTTTTTTTTATTAGCTATAAATGGGGGCTCTCTGCCTGGCAACAATGGGGGGTGCACTCATCTGGCAAAAAGAGGGGGCACTACCACCTGGGGCAACAATGGGGGGCTTTTCCCGCAACAAGGGGCAATTTCCCGGCAACAGAGGGGGCATCTACCCGGCAACAGAGGGGGCACTACCTGGCAACATGGGGGCATCTCCGGAACAGAGGGGCATCCCGGCACAGGGGGGGCATTACCTGGCAACAGAGGGGCAACCTACCTGGCAACCCGAGGGGCATCACTGGCAACAAGGGGCATCTACCTGGCAACAAGGGGGCATCTACCTGGGGAACAGAGGGGGCATCTACTGGCAACAATGGGGGCACTACTGGCAACAGAGGGGACATCTACCCGGCAAAAAGAGGGGACATCTACCTGGCAACAAGGGGCACCTACCTGGCAAACAATTGGGGGCACTACCTGGCAAACAATGGGGGCACTACCTGGAAAAAGGGGGCCTACCTGGCAACAATGGGGGCACCTACCTGGCTAACAAAAGGGGGGCACTACCTGGCTAACAAGGGGGCATTACTTGGCATACAGGGGGCATTACCTGCCTGTAAGGGCTCTACCTGCTTATGGGGTTATACCTGGATAAGGGCATCTACCTGGCTTTCCTCCAAAGCCGTTATGCAGTTTGTGGAGTGGGGGTGGCTTTTTTGAAGGGGCGTGGCATACCGCAAGATGGGCGGGGCCATGAAAATTTTTGCCCACTAAAATCCTACTTTTTCATTTTCAAAAGTTGGCAACTATGGTTTTACGCCATCATCCCGTTAAAGGACCTATGACCTGTGAATGAGACCAGGCTTTCTGACACTGGGCAGTACACTTCATGCCAGTATGCCTTCATAATCTAAAGATTTCATTGCACCCTGTACAGATTCAAAACACCCTGTGCCAGATGCAGCAAAGCAGCTCCAAAACACAACTGAGCCTCCTCCATGTTTCATAATAGGTACAATGTTCTTTTCTTTGTATGATGACTCAGAAGGAAACCACTGTTGAAAACAAATAATAGAAAAGCGAGACTGAAATTTGTCAAAATGCATATTGATGAGTCACAAAGCTTCTGAAAAAATGGCCTTTAGACAGATGAGACAAAACTGAAGCTTTTTGGCAAGTCACATCAGTTTTATGTTCACAAACTCAGACATAAAGCAAACAAATGTATTATTTCTTTTGTCAGTTTCAATTTATTTCAGTGACTATTGTTTTTTTTTCTTTAATGGAAGGGCAACAACAATTTGTGTACATGTATATAATTAGCAGCATTTTCAGATCCAAGAAATGTTCTCTATCAAGGGTGCAAATACACGGTGGGGTTGCATACAAGAGCCCTGTCCCTTATGTGGCCACCAACAGCCACATGAGTTTGCTAGTATTTTGTGGGGCTATTGGCAGCCACATTAAGGGGCAGAGTCCTCAACTGTATCAAGGCTGTGTTGCAAGCCGTGCTGTGTATTCCCACCATTTCTCTTGCAATGATCTTGGGTCTGTTTAATAGGGCTACTTACATGTAAAAGGGCCTGTCCACATCATGTTTGCCTATAATTTTTCAAAGGTCTCTAATTTTTTTGTCTGTTCCCAGCTTCATAGGTTATCAGGGGGCCATGTGTCATGTTTAAAAGTGTCCATCCAAAGGGTCTATCAGGATCTGTTTTCTCACAGAATAAGCAGAGTCTGTCTCATTTTTTTCACCGGTTGATCAGCAAGATTCTAATGGATTGAGGTTTTTTTTGTAAAATACAAATCTATGGCAACAAGATACTACAGGATAGACAACCTGTTGTATCACACTGTTTGATGTATGTTTGTTGTGAACCTAGTCTAGCTGCATGCATGGGTTTGTGTGCAACAAATTCTAATTAGTGGTGGCTGCAGGCAAACAGAAAATTTTCATGTTAATCCTATGGTGGTTTATGTGTATACAGGGGGAGCTCTGTGTGAAAGAAGGATGGA
>JAODAL010056478.1:0-23265 GCA_025379985.1 Phyllomedusa bahiana | reverse complement strand
TGGGGGGCAAAATTTACTTAGTTCAATTATTTTACTTCCCAAAATAAACAACCCTTTCTTTCATAGAGGGAAAGGCCTGCTGATGTCATCCGCCGGTCACAAATATCAATTAAAACAAATCAACACCCCCTTCTGACACAAGAGTAAAGAGCTGGATGAAAGGGGGTATAAATGAATTGTGGCGAAACCCCCTTTAAGGCTGGGTTCACACAACACCTTTTTGCGCACTTTTTGAAGTGCAACATTCACTTTTCTTTCGCGATGACGCATCAAAATGTGTGCATAATGTGTCATTAAGGTCCCTTTGACTTGACTGGGGAATAAGTCTATATTAAGTAAAAACCCCATGCTTATTTGCCATGAACAAAAAAACTGGAGTCAGACTCTTAGCCATGTTAAAGGGCTTATTTGGGGGCTTAATTACGCCCAAAATTATGCCTGGGGGGGGGAGGGCGGGGGGGGACGGGGGCCAGCCCCCGGGCCCAAAGCTATCATTACCAGGGGTGCGTATACCCGCTAGAAAGGGGACTGTCATTATTTCCCCCACGGTGGATTCGCCGAGCGGGGAGAGAAGACGTAATCCATAGTTGTCTATGGAATGTGGATTCCCGAATGACGGGGACATTCCGACTAATTGCGCACTCCGGGGAAATTAGGGACTGAAATTTGCCTTTTAAGCCGTGTAACAGGGCTTGGGGCCAAAATTAGAAACTTTTTTGGGTTAAAAAATCCTTTTTTTTGCCCTAGTAACCTTGGATAACAAAGTGAGTTTTAGACTAAAACAGTTTCTTTCATTTGGCCTTAAGGGTAAAACTCCTAAAAAGGGATAATAAAATGAAGCCCCTAAACAAGAAAATATCAAAATAAGCACCAAAAGCCTCATCAAATGAAGAAATCAGGTTTTTAAAAGCCCGGGGAAAAAAAAAAAATTTATTTTTGCGTGAAAAAGCGCTTATTTTTGTGGAACAGAGTTAAGGGCTAGGTTACCGGGGGGGGTATTTGCAGGGGGAATTACCCCCCGCAATTACGCCGGGGGGGGCGGGAGGGGGGGGCCCACCTCGGGGGGCCAAGACTTGCATTACCGGGGGCGCGTATAACCCCGTAGTAATTCCAGTCACTTATCCCCCCCCGGGGTATTCGCCGAGAGGGAAGGAAGTAACCCATAGTTCTCTATGAGAAATGTGGATTACCGAAGCCGGGGGCGTATTCCACCCGGGTTTTTGCTTTACTCGGGCTTTTATTAGGCGGGGGAAAAAATTCCAAAATTTAAGCCGTGGGGAACATAGCCTTAAGGGTTTCTGGGTTAACCAAATTATAGGTAAATGGGCCACGGGGGGAAAAAAAAATGCCACTTCCTGACCCCCACCATGCTGCTCTGAAACCCCCTGGACCGCCTCCGCTTCATTGGGGTTCTTGTCCTGAACGGGAAAAGGCCTTTTGCTTGCATATAAAAATGGGTTTTCTTTTTAGGGTGGGATAAAACCCCGAAAGGAAGAGGACTGTCGGGGGATTTTACGGCATGCGGGGTCCGGGGGGTTGTATCACTTTTATTTTTTCTAGTTTTCCCCCCACCCTTGCCTTTTTAAGTTATTTTTATCAGCCAGACGACCCTTTTTTTTGTCGGGGAAAAAGGGGTTTGTAGCCTAATCGGCAGAACCCCCCTTCAATAATGCGATCTTTTTTTAATATTCGCGGGCTCTCGAATTCACAACCGGACCCAGCACCAGAAAAAACTGTCCCAGGGGATGTGCAGGCTTCACAACGATGTCAATAAAATTGGCAAACCCGGTTTGATGCTCCAAAGTTAGCGATGGCGCAAAGGCAAAAAGGACGGGCCTTTTGTGACTGCACACGGTGACTTATTTATTTTTTTTATTTTCTTACTTTTGGGTTGGATGTAAAGGAAAAACGCACAATGGGTGAAAATTTCGTTTTGGGCTGAGTTTATGAGACATATGTGTGGTGCGTTCTCTTTTTACTGTCATGCCAGGATGCCCCTTAATTCCCAATTTCTATGCCCCAAATTGGGGGGTGACATAGGGGGCCCTTTCTTTTTATAAAAAACTAAACAAAAGGTAGTTGTTCCCCATAAAAACCAAATATATTATATAATATAATATATTATATTTATATATAAATATATATTTATTTTATATATATAAAATTTTATTGCAGTTTTTTTTTGGGATAAAATCTTCCTAAAGGGGGATGGGGCAGTTTTGCCAACTCTTTGGGGGGTCGAAAGGGGTTTAAAGAGGAAAACATCCAATGCTTTTTTTACATTATTATATGATAACCAATGATTACATAACTACACCAAGATAGTTGATTTTGTGTATATTTTTGCAAAAATATGTTAAAAAGGGCAAGGAAACTAAAATTTGATTACAACCTTAATCCACCATTAAAGGGTCAAAGCTTCATCCGGAATCTTATAAGATCCTTTAAACAGGGCCAGCGAAACAGAAGATAACCCTAGATCAACCCCGTCACGGGGCCCCCCAAAATACAGGTCCAAGTTTCACCGGGAATCTTAAAACAGCATCATCATTATAACACAGCTGGAGAAGGGGCCAGCAAAGATAGGGGGATTTTCCGGGGATACCGGGGGGGCAGGTGCCCCCTCTATAGAAAAGGGTCAACCTTCAACTTCGCGAAATTTTTCCCAGTTTATTTTAAATTGAAAAAAAAGCCGCTACAAGTGTTTGCTAGTCATCAGTATTTTTTCCAGTAAAACCTCACCCTTCAATAGCCAGTTTTTAAAGGGGGTTAACCTGGCACTGGAAAAAACCATGACTGATGCTGAACCCCTCAGTCAAACACCTGGGTTCCCATTATACTCTCTACCATGCTGGGGTATATTCATTTAAGCTTTTCCCAAAAACAATGGGGCCCGAAAACAACCCTCTATGTAAATAGCACTGTTTCTCCTAAATTTTACCGTATTAGTAAATTTACAGCTTAAGATTTTATTCTTAAAAAAAAAATAACAATAGGATTTTTGGAATGGTCAATAACCTTAGCACTCGGCATCACTATCTTTTATCAAAGCTATTTTTAGGGCAAAATTTCGCTGCAATACACCAAAAGTTTCGGCCTCAATTCGGTAAAACATAGGCTATTGAGGCATGATTTTACCCCTTTTTCCCCAACACGTATTATCAGAAAAAAAAATGGCATTTCCCCTTCTTTCCCGGGGCCTTCCCACTTGGCCGGGGGAACCGAAAGTATGGGGGCCCCCACACAGGGGGACGATCAACCATATTCTAAAAACACCGTCTATGCGGGGCGCACCCCTAACACCTGCTTTTTTGGCAATGGGCTGTTGAACCCCCCCTTTAATGGGGGGGAACTGTTGCCCCCACCATGAACTGGAGGAAGGGGGGGGTGTTGAGGAAGAAACCGTCCCCCCTACCATTCATCATGGGAGCAGAGGTAATCCGCTCACGTGCATACAGAACAAACACATTCCCCGTATGAAGGGGAACCCGGGCTGTACTTGTTATTGGACTCCTTTTGGGGTTTACTCCTTCTAAAAAAACCTGTATAAGGGGGTTTACCAGTGTTTAGTCTGTAGCAATTCTTTTTAGGGAGTGTTTTGGATCTGCTTTTGGGCCCCCAACGGACCAAAAACGGTTAAAAATACAATGTGGGCTTTTACATGCCGCAATGTTTTTAAAAAAGATGGCGTTCAGAGGAGTTGACACTGATTTTGCTCATTTTTGCGTCTTCCGAACCATTCCCCGAAATTTTTTTGTTAATTCTTTGGGCCGAAAGATGCAAGGACCCTATAATTAAAATATAGTGTGCGTCCCCGCTGCACTTTTCATGTTTGGGTGCAAAATCGCTGTGTAACATACCCTAAATTTTTTAATCCTGTTTTTACTTGGGGGAGCAAGCAACGAAGGTTCACTTTAAATTGTATTTTAAACGCTCTGTGCACTCACTTCACTTTTGGGGAACTATGGCATATATATATATAATAATACAAAAGGCGTCCCCTTGACTTCTTTTCTATCCCCTGTTACAAACAAAACTTATGGGGCATGCTGGCACTTGTAGTTCCACACAAAAAAAGGGGAACGACAAGGTGCCAGCATGCCACAGCAGCAATGAGGTAAATCTTTTTCAGGGGCACCGACACAAAAAACCAATGTAAAAAACCCTTCCCATTATCAAAACTTAAAAACCCCTTTGTGCAAAGTTTACCTTAATGGGGTAACCCCGTTCCAATTTTCATACAAAATTCGCTTTAAAAGGGGTCTCCCACCAAGGATTGTTTTTTATATTTTTAAAATTTGCAAAAACAATCACTTTCAAAAAGTGGGCCATTTAAAATGTCCTACCTTTCCCAATCCCCTCTTGAGGAGCATTTATTCAGGTTCTATACAAAAGAACCGTTTGATGTTCCTGTTTGGGAAGGGCCGCCCTGGTCCTTTTAACACAACGTTTGATTTTTTCTCTGAAGGCGTAGGGGTGGTTGTTTGCTACAGACCTGGCTACTGCAGTAGAGAACCCGTAACACGCCCCCAAAATTTGAAAAAGAAAGCAAAGAAACAAATGAGGTAGTGAAAAATTTTGGAAAAAAATTAAAAAACCATTCTTTATCTTGTTTGAACCCGGGGGGCGGGTTTTTTAAACCCCCGGGGCTGACTTGTTTAAAACATAGGGGGAAAAATATAATTAGGGCTTGTAGTGAGGTTCAATTTTAATACCCTGACTCCCCTTACACAATCTCCCATTCAAGACAATAAACCCAAACCCAACGCAGCGAGCTACCCCGAAAACAACGGTTTTTAATTTTACAAATTTCTCCGGGTTTCATGGGTTAAAACTGTGCGTCACCGGCCGCTCTTTCCCTTCTATACACTTTTTTTGGCTCTGCTGGGACCCCCCCGTATAATAACACCTATAACGATCTGATTGCCGGGGGATACGGGGATCGCACACCAGCGGCCCCCCTCCCTGTTTCTCCCGCCTTTTTTTTTTTTACATGTCGTCCTTTCTAACAACCTGGGCCTGACTGCTGCATTGTAAATCAGAAAGGGAATCGTTTTTGGATTTTTTAAATTTTAAATAAAAACCCTTATTGATGCATTGTGTTCTCTTATGAAGCGTCACAAATTGTAGGTTTATTAATTTAAAGGGGTATTCCAACCCTATTTGTAGGGTGTGTCATTAAAGTCGGGGAGGGGAAGGGTTTGGGAAAAAAAAAGGGGGGTTTTTACTGTGCGAACCATATCCATAATTGGATCAGTCTGCTTGATCCATAACGAAAAGGAAAAATGACCAAATACTACCGACAAAGTAAAATTGCCATATTTGCAGCCTCTTTTCCTATAACCTGTCGTTCCTCTTTATTCCTCCCGGGAGCCCCTTCTCTTAACTTGCGTGTTCCCTTTTTATTCCTCCCCAGCCCCCTTTTTCCTATAACTCGTGCTGTTTCTTTTTACTCCCGCAGCCTCTTTCCCCATAACTGTCGTTCCCCTTTTTATTCCTCTCAGCCCTTTTCCCATAAAACCCGTCTGTTCCTTGTTATTCCTCCGCAGCTTTTTCCCTTAAACCCGCGCTGTCCTCTGTTATTCCTCCTGAGCCTCTTTCCTTAATCTGGCTGTTCCCTGTTTTTCCCCTGCAGCCTTTCTCCTATAACTCTTGCTGTTCCCTTTTTTCTCCCACAGCCCTTCCCTATAACTCTGGCGTTCCTCTGTTTTTCCTCCCCCTGCAGCCTCTTTCCCCATAAATCTGTCTTTCCTCGTTTTCCTCGCGCCCTTCTCCATAAACCTTCTGTTCCTCTTTTCCTCCTCCCGCAGCCCCTTCCCTATAATCTGCGTGTTCCTCTTTACCCCCTGCGCCTCTTTTCCCTAAAAAACTCTGTGCTTTTCCCCTTGTTATTTCCCCCGCAGCCTCTTCTCCCATAACCTGGGTTTCCTTTTTTTTCCCCTGCACCTTTCCCTATTTAAACCTGTCTTTTCCCCTGTTTCCTCTGGGGCCCCCTCCCCTTAACTCTGTGCGTTCCTCTGTTTTTCCCCCCCCGCAGCCTCTTCCTATATCTCTGCCTGTTCCCCGTTATTCCTCCTCCCGCCTCTTCTCCATAACTCTGTGCTGTTCCTCTGTTATTCCTCCCCACCTCTTTCCTAAACTCTTGCTTTTTCCTCTGTTTTCCTCCGCAGCTTTTTCCATAAACCTGTGTGTTCCCCTTTTTCTTCCCCCTGCACCTCTTTTCCTATAAACTCTGTGCTGTTCCTTGTTTATTCCCCCTGCAGCCCCTTCCCATAATCTGTGTGTTCCTCTTTTTCCCCCCTCACCTCTTCTCCTAAACTCGTGTGTTTCCCCTGTTTTCCCCTACAATCCTGCACCTTTTCCTATAATCTGTTGTTCCTCTGTTATTCCTCCTGCAGCCTTTTCCTTAAAAATCTGTCTGTTCCGTTTTTCCTCCAACAATCCTGCACCTCTTTCCTATAACTCTGTGCGTTTCTCGTTCTTCCTCCTGCGCCTCTTCTCCTATAACCTGTCTGTTCCCGGTTTTTTCCTCCCGCAGCCTATTTCCTATAATCGTGCTGTTCTCTGTTATTCTTTCCCCACAAACCTGCGGGCCCTTTCCCCTATAACTCTGTGCTGTTCCTCTGTTTTTTCCCCAAAAACCTGCGCCTTTCTCCTATAATCTGTGCTTTCCTCTGTTATTCCCCTGCACCCCTTTTTCCCATAATTGTGCTGTTCCTTTATTCCTCCTGCAGCCTCTTCCCCATAACTCTGTTGTTCCTCTTTATTCCCCCTGCAGCCTCTTTCCTATAACTTGTGCTGTTCCCTTTTTTCCCCCCGCAGCCCCTTCTCCTATAACTCTTGCTGTTCCTCTGTTATTCCTCCTAAATCCTCAGCTCTTCTCCTTAATCTGTGCTGTTCCTTGTTAAATTTCCCCCTGCCCCCTCTTCTCCCATAACTCTGTGCGTTCCTTGTTATTCCTCCTGCACCTCTTCCCTATAACTCTGTGCTGTTCCCCTGTTATTTTTTTCCCCTTTCAATCCTACAGCCTCTTCTACTATAACCCTTTTGCTTTTTCCCTTTTATTCCTCCCGCACCTTTCTCCCATAACTCGTGTGTTCCCCTGTTATTCCCCCTGCAGCCTTTCCCCTATAAACTCTTGCTGTTCCCCTGTTTTTTCCCCCCACAATCCGCAGCCTTTTCTCCTATAACCTGTGCTGTTCCCCGTTCTTCCTCCTGCCCTCTTCTCCTATAACTCTGTGCTGTTCCCCCCTTTTTTTTCCCCCTAAAATTATTCCGAATCTGTCACTGGGTGTCACCATTGGGGGTGTGCCCTGCACATTACATTGTCCAATCAGTATCAGTGCCCTTTTCAGCTTTCACAGCTTTAGTTTATCCCCATAGGAAATAAAGCGCTTTGTTGCTCTGCTCTGTTGGTTTAGAAAGGGGTTTTCCCAACCCTAGCCCTAAAGGGGCACAACAGGTCAGTTCTTCTTTCCTTGCTTTGACAGGTATTCATTTGCAGTGTTTTTTTTAGACCCTGAAAACAGGGACCTTTTGGTGGGCCTTGGGGGACGGGATTGGGGGGAAAAACGGTTTAGGGGTTTTTTTTTTTCTTCCATAAGTTTAAGGGGGTTTTGTCACTCCACTGTGATTGGATGATCATTACCCAAATAAGAAAGGGTGAAATTTTTCAAAACTTTCCCGGTTTCTGTATCCAACCCCCTAAGTAGCGCCGTTCAGGCGAGAAACGCTTTGAGTTACTATTTAAAGTGGTTTTAAGTTCTTTTATAAATTTTGTTTTAATAAACCTACATAAGCCCCTTATTTCCCCCATTGGGGGGTTTTTCCGGGAACCCTTTTTTTTCTTGTATTTTTCCGACAAAGTCGGGAATGGGGGCCCAAAAAAAATAAAGAAGCTCATTAAATCTTTCATAAAAAGCTGGGAAAAGGTTTTTACAAAAAAGTACGAAAAGTGGAATTTTGGAAACAGGAGATTTGGGCATAATGAAGTCAATAGAGGGGCTTGGGTGGGGGGAAGGGGAAGAATAAGGGGAAAAGGGGCAACAGTCGAGAATGGAAGAAGGTCAGGTTCGGGGGAGGAAGCCTGGGGGATATGGGGGGGGTCACACCAAATTGTTGGTACTTGACCAGGATGGATGGTGAGTAAATGCTAATCTTGTGGGGGTCACAAGAGAGTTACTTCAACACTCGTACTAGGGGGTAAAAGGACGACATAGTGTCCAGCAGGACAACGCCCTGAGAGATAAGTTGGGAAGGCGGGTTTTCGGGGACGTGAATAATTCTTTTTGGCCCCATAGCCCCAACCTCAACCCAAACCAACATTTTGGCCACATTATAGAACTGCATAGTCTAAAACTCACTTTTTTTGCCCATAGTAAACCTTTGAAAAATGGTATCATTATTCATAGTTTTATAATATATTGGTGTATATTATTTTTTAGGGCTTGCTGTGTGGAGCTATTATTGGTCATTATCTATTTATAGGCTCTATGATATATGGCGGTTATTATTATAGGTGTTCTATGGATATAGGCGGTAGGTTTTATTTATAGGTTCTATGATATATTGTTTTTTATAGTTCTCTGAATTATGGCGAGTATTATGTATATACGGGTTCTGTATTTATATGGCAGGTATCTATGTATTGGTCTGTATTTTATGGCGGTGTATTATTTATAGGTTCTTTGATATAAGACGGTATTATTTATGGTTCTATGATTCGTTATGACGTGTATTATTTATAGGTTCATGATATATGGCAGGCAGATTTAGTTATAGGTTTTCATTGAAACATTGGTAATCTTTATTCATAGTTTCCTTTATATATCGTTGTATTATTTATAGAGTCTGATGATTAGGCTGGTAATTATCTTCGTATAGTTCTTTGATATAATGTGTGATGTAGTTATAGGTTCTTTTGAAAACATGGTTGGCATTATTTATTAGTTTCTGTCTAGTTTATGGGACAGTATTATTTTACTAGTTCTATGATATATGGCGGTATTAAGTTATAGGTTTCTTTGAAAACATGGTTACAAATTTTTCCATAGTTTCTGTAATATATTGCGGTATTATTTATAGATTCTATGATATTTTGTTTTGTTCTTAGTCTTTGCTGATATATGGCGGGGTTACTATTTATACCTTCAATTCATCACTACTTTTGCTTGTGCTTCGGGGTGTTTCCTGTATTTAGGGTGGCGGGGGCCCTCATCCTAAATTTGCCACGGGGGTCTATAAATCTAAGTTATTTCTAGGTAGTTTAGTGTCCCCTGATGGGGAGAATGTCAGACCTGTCTATGATTGTCTTAAAGTAGCGAGCTGTAGAGAAATTCTGGAGGAATGTATCCAGAATATAAAATGCTCAGTGAAGGTCTAGAGCCAAGGGTGCGCCTCCATCCCTTAGCTGCTCGATGTTGAGCAGGATGGGAAACCACAGCAGGCCGCATGTCACGACTCACAGCGCAGAGGGCTCCAGGACGTGGACCGTCCCTTGTGGACACGTCGCTGTTGGATTGATGGGCCCCCTCCGCATGTCTGCCATCACTCCGTGACAATGCAGCTTGAGGAAACAGGTCTCTCATAGCAACAGCTCCAGCGTGCGGAGCCCAGATCCGTGACATCAGCCTCCCTATGCTTGTCGCTCCCAGGCCTTCCAGCTTGTCAGTCCGCATCATCATAGGACAGCAGCCGAATCCAAGCAGAAACGACGTGACATCTGGAGTATTAATACAGGATAAGCAATGTATTGTACACAGGTGGGCTCAGCACCTGCAGAATATGTTGAGGTGCAGCTCTGGAGTATTAATACAGGATGTAACTCAGGATCAGTACCGGAGTAAGGGTAAGTGAAGTACGCAGTTGACTGCAACTGCGAGAATTAGTGAGTTGCAGCTCTGGAGTAGTAATTCAGATAGAATGTAACTCAGGATCAGTATAGGGATAGTAATGTATGTACCAGTTGACTTGCACCTGCAGTGTTGTGAGATGTGCAGCTTTGGAGTAAAAACAGGATGGAACTATAGGTCAGCTACTGGGGGATAAGTAATGTATGTACAGTGACTGGCATCATGCAGAATAGTGAGTGCAGCTCCTGGAGGATGTCAATTCAGGATGTACAATTCAGGATCAGTACAGGATAAGTAATGTATGTTTACAGTGCAACTGTACCAGCAGAATAGTGGGAGCGCAGTACTGGCGTTTTAATAATGGATATGTAACTCTGGATCTGTACAGGATTAATTAATGTATGTACACAGTGACTGCTCCAGCAGAATAGTGAGTTGCAGCTGGAGTATAAGACAGGATGTAAGCTCAGGATAAGTACAGGATGATAGTTAATGTATTGTACAGTGGGACTGCCCAGCAGAAGTAGTGAGTGCAGCTCTGGAGTATAATACAGGATGACAACTCAGGATCATGTGCAGGATATTAGTAATGTATGTTACATGTGACTCAACCAGCAGAATAGTGAGTGGCGAGCTCTGGAGTATATACGGTGTAAAACGTCCGGATCAGTACAGGATAAAGTATTTGTGATGTACTAGTGTGACTTTGACAGTCTATCAGCAGATTAGTGAGGATGCAGACTCTGAAGAGGATAATACAGGATGAATTCAGGCATCAGTACTGGGGGATAAGTAATGTAATGTACAGTCGACTGTACCAGCTGAATAGTGAGCG
Source organism: Phyllomedusa bahiana (assembly GCA_025379985.1). Taxonomy (NCBI): domain Eukaryota; kingdom Metazoa; phylum Chordata; class Amphibia; order Anura; family Hylidae; genus Phyllomedusa; species Phyllomedusa bahiana. The sequence goes on along the minus strand of JAODAL010056478.1, from coordinate 12,579 downwards.
CTATGCAGAGAGTACTGGCGTTATTAATACTGGATGTAATCAAGGATAGTACTGGATAATTAATGTATGTACACAGTGACTGCTCCACCAGCAGAAATAGTTGAGTGCAGCTCTGGAGTATTTATACAGGGGGGTGTAACTCAGGATCAGTACAGAGGATAAAAGTTATGTTGATGTAGCAGTGATCTTGCACCAGCCAGGATTGGTGGTGTGCGCACGCCTGGAGGATATAATACTACGAGAATTGTAACTCAGGACTCCAGTTGGGGAGGATAAGTAATGTAATGTACGTGAATGCACCTGCAGAATAGTGAGTGCTGAACGTCTCTGGAGCTTATATACAGGACTGTAAGTGAGCTCAGGGAGTCAGTACAGGATAAGTAATGTACTTAACAGTGGACTGGCACGCAGCAGAAGATCAGGTGGGGGGAGCGCAGTTGGAGGTTATAATACAGGATTTTGTAACTGGATCAGTACAGGTTATGTAATGTATGTACCACCAAGTGACTGCAACCGCCAGAATAGTGAGTGCAGCTCTGGAGTATCAATACAGGATGTATGCTCAGGATCAGTACAGCGATACAGTTAGTGTTGTAACAGTGTCTGCACCAGCAGAATAGTGGTGTGCTGCTCTGGAGGTTAGTACTACTGGATGTAACTCAGGATCATTCAGGATAAGTAATTGCTTTGAAAGTCTATACCGGTTCAGGACTGCCATCAGAGAATAGTGACGTGCAGTTGGGGAGGATAATTTCACAGGATGTAATTCAGGATCAGTAGGTTAGTTATGTATTGGACAGTGAATGTACCACAGAATAGTGTGTGCGACAGTTACTGGGGTTAATACAGGGATTGTAACTCAGGATGAGTACAGGACGTAATTTAATGTATTGTACACCAGTTTGATCTGCACCAGCAGATAGTGAGTGCCAGTGCTCTGGAGTATAATACAGGAGGGAATAGGGATCAGTACCGGAATAACGTAATGTATTGTACATGTGACTGCACCAGCAGAATAGTGGGGTGGGTGAGTACTATATTGTGGTGTGGGCTCATGTTTTGCAGCTGGGGAGGATAAATACAGGGATTGTAACTCATGGATCTGTTAGAGGATAAGTTTTGTAGGTACGACAGTGTACTGCCCAGCAGCTGAATAGTGAAGTTGCAGGTCTCGGGTGTATTAAGACCGGAGGGAGATGTAAACTCAGGATCAGTTTAAGGATAAGTATGTATTGTAAGGCAGGTGGGACTGACTTCCTGCAGCCAGAATAGCTGAGCGCCAGGCTTGGGGAGGGATATTAAAGGAATGTAAGACAGTGATCAGTACAGGTTAAGTATATGTATATGTTGAACACAGTGGTAGCCCTGTCTCCATGCAGGATAGTGAGTGCAGCTCTGGAGTATGTAATACAGTATGTGAGAATGCGCAGGGGTGTCGGTTCAGGATATGTAATTGTATGGTGGACACAGTGGGAAATGCACCAGAAGATTGTGTGTGCTTACTCTGGAGGTTAATACAGGATGTAACTCAGGATCGGTTAAGGATATAGTAAAGTATGTATCTCTGTGATTTGTGAATAGAAAGTCCCTAAAAAGGGGTTTATTGCCCTTGGGGGGGTTAAATTATCTTAAAAATAAAAAAAAGGTGCACGGGGGGGAAAAACACATCCCCAACATGCCTTGTTCTTAAAAGTGCTTTTTTTGATTTTTATTCACAAAATGTGGTTTTTTTTATCCCCTTTTCACAATGGGGTGGGATAAAAAGGGCATAAACTTTGTAGTGGCTTTGAGGGTCTATTGGAAAACGTCCTTATCTATTGACCACTCCTCACAGCTTCAGGAATGTCTGAAAAAAGGGTGTTACTTTGATAGGGGGCCAATTTTGGGAAATTACAGGGGACAAAACTATCCCAAACTATTTAACAGGCACCCTTTTTGTTTAAACATTAATAAAAAAGGTTTTTAAAAAGGCTTTTAAAATGCGGGCTTTATTAAGTGTGTCCCCTATTATGTATATATAATAGGGATTTGTGGGGTTTATTTACAACAAATTTACTTTAAAAAATAGGGGACCAAAAGGTCCCCACTTTTAAAAACCTTTTTTCCCCTCCAAAACAGCCCCCCCCCTTGGGGACTTTGTTTCCATTTTTTTCTCCCTTTTTCCTTTTTCCCCCTTTTTCATCTTTTCCCTTTAATTTTGCCCTTTTGGCGGAAGTATCTCGCCCCGAAAAAGGGGGGGGGACCTGTAGTCCCTGATAACCCCCCTAGTTTCCCCACACTTTTTATGGTTTTAAATTCTTTGATGAGACGTGGGGTTGGGGCGGGGGGGGAGTAGATGACTTTCCGGAGCACTTCTGGTAAGGGGGTCTCTCATGGAATAGTGTCTTAATGTCCCCCATAAATTCATGGGTGCCCAGGCTTTGGACACTGAAGAGTGTGGTTGTGCCTGCCCTTTCCTAGGGGCCCGGGGCCGGGGTGGAAAACTGGTCATCAAAATTGGGAATATTTGGGGTCCACAGCTCTCCCCAAAAAAAAAGTTTCCTCAAACAAGGGGGAAACAACAGGAAAAATTAGAGAAAGTTTTTTTTTTGGGCAAAATCCCCCCCCCAAAAACTAATTGGGTTGGGGAAAAGCTTTTCCCCTCCCAACCCTTTAACCATGAAGTAAACCACTGCTCCCAGGGGGATCTATGCCTGAATTACGTTTTAATTTTCTTCTAAATTTTTTTCATTAGTTTTTCTAATGGCCACAGTGCCCCTTTCCCCATTCGGGTCCTGTTATTATTGGAGAAACGTTTCTTTTTTTTTTTTTTGCAAAACCCTTTCCCTTTTCTGGGCCAACCCCAGGGTCCAGGGCCACCCGGGTTCTCCCGGCAAAACAGCGAGGTTGGGGCCCTCTGATCTGCCAGGCCTTTTGGGGGGGGGGGGGGGCCCTTCGGGTTTTTTTTTGGTTTTTTTAAAAAAATTCTTTTTCGGGTTGTAAGTATTTTAATTTATAAAAATTTCACTTTTTGGGTTAAGGTGATTACGGTAGCGAGATTAAAAACACGCGGGCCCCCGGGTTTCCCTTTCCCTTTTAAACTCATCAGGGCCCCCATTGGGACCCCCTTTATAGACCCATATACACATGGGGGTTGAAGCCCCCTTTTGGGGGGTTTCTCTTCCCCTCCTGGTTTGGGTTTTGTGTCACAAATTTCTGACCCCTCATAAATTATATGGACTCCCAGGACAAATAGGGGCCCCATTCAGTCTGCTGAGGGTTTTCAATAGCTAGTTTGGGGGGGTTTTGTTTTTCCCCTTGGGGTACCCCCTGTTCGGGACATGTTCGGTCTTTGTATCCCTCATCCTAGTGAGTAGGGGTTTTTCCCCTGGTTTATCTTCCTATTTAGGAAATATTTTTAATCTATCCCCCCAGTCTTTCCCTGTGTTCCAAACCCCCCAAGCACCCCAGAAAAAACCCGGGGCAAGAGGGGTCCCCGATTCCCCCATCACACCCCAAATATAGGGGCAGGGTTCTGCCCAAGGGAAAAAAAAGAAAACAAAATACTTAAGTCAGTAAACATTAATCGGGTTTCATCTCCGGGGGCTGGGGGGGATTTTGGGCAGTGTGAAGGTGGAATTTGGGGGCTTTCCGCCCCCTTGAAGGTGTGTCGTGGTCAGCAGGATTTGGTGCGGCCCTAAACCCCGGGCTTCTAGGGTTTTAAAACACAAAAAAATTCTTCCGTAGACCCAGTCTCCAGGCTGTAGTTTTTTTGAGAAAGCAATTTTTCTGGTTGGAATGGAAGGGGAAAACTCTAGAAACATTAGCGACCAACTTTTTTTAACCCCATTGCGTCTAAAGAGGTCATAGATCGTTTTGTAGCAAAATTTCCCCTGGGGGAAAAAATTATGCCCCTACCCTTGGGTTTCCCACTGCCTAACAGGGATCTCGGGGGCGGGGAAAAGGCCAAACTTTTCCCCGGGGGCGGGGGTCCCTGACTCAAACCCAAAGCTAGGGCAGGCTTTTCTGGTCAGGGATCCCGGGGTTTCTCTTGCACTTTAAGCATCTTGTTTCAGAGTCCCGTTCCATTTTCCCCATTGCACCTACGGGCGGGTATACGCCCGTGGCAAGCGGGGGTCCCCTTTCCCTACCCATTTACCCCCACTTCTTCTTGCTTCTTGGCTCCCCTTCTTTTTCCGGGTTTTCCCTTTTTTCCAGTGGGGTTTTTCCTCCCTTTTGGCCAGCATTTCCCCTTTTGCAGGGGGGGTTGTGAGTTTCCTCCGGCCCGCTAAACAGCTGACTTATTTCCCCCTTTTCTCACCCCCTGGGGGCCTTTTGCGGCTGTTTGGGGTCCCCAAAAAATTGGTTTCTTTCTGTATTCGTTCCATGTCCCTTGATTTTCAGTATAGCCACTCCCAAGCGGGTGCATCCATCAGGACCTGAATGGTTTGCCCGTTTCAGGGGGTTCCCGCACCCGGGGAAAAACCCCGGTTTTTTCCCAAAAAGGGCCCAAAACGTATGGGCGACCCAAAAAGGCTTTTTTCTTGAATCTTTTACTTATGTTGGCCTTTTCCCCCTCTCCCCAAAATGTAATTTGCTGCCGTTTTCTTGGGCTGCCCATACAATGGCAAAATTCTTGTTTCCCCAACCTGCGTGGATGTGCTCACGGCATTTTGGGTTGTGTATCGTTTTTGGCACGGTCGGGGAAAATTTTCTGGATCCACCCCAAAAAAAAGAACCATACCCGGGTTTAAAATTAAAAAGGTAAAACTTCTTCATCATTTCTAAGAAATTTCATGGCTTTCTTCATGGGCACTGGATTTTTCCAAAATTCCTTTTTTCCCCTCTTTCCCCCCCTTGAGGAGGTGAAATAAGGGGAGCTGGGGGTGAAAAACACAACAGCGCAGCAGATGACGTTATCCGGCAGGAGGAGGAAAAACTGAAGCCTGAGACGCTTGGGGCTGGGGGAGAGAAGTTTGTGGTTGAGAATGGCGGGGGGTTTTCACATGGAGCCAGAAGGGTGAGGGGGGTGTCCCACTACGATATCCGCTGTTTTTTCCCCAAACAAATTGGGGCTGAGTAAGTGGGTTAAATGGAAGGTCCCCCCTTGCAGCTGGGTCCAGTCTTGAGAGTAGGTTTTCCCAAAACTGGTTGTTTCGGCCGGGGGGGCCTGTGCTAAAAACTCCCGGGATGTCCCTTTTCCCCCCCGATTTTCAAAAAACTTTAAGGGCTTCTGGGTTTAGCCGGGGGATGCCTAGTGCCCGGAGCAATTGGGAATACTTTTCTTTGCTTCGGGGAAGGGACTCTAAGCATCTTCCCTCAAGGTGGGAAGGGGGGTTGTTTTCCTGCCCCTACCAGAATTTTTACAAGAGGGATTTTCCCCGTCCTTTTGGGGTGCTGGGCTTCAGGGAAAAGGAAAAGGCAAACAGGAGCAGGGGGGCCGAGTATCCCTTTTTGGGGGGGTTCTCCTCCTTTTTTTTGTTTTGCGGGGGGGACCCCGTGTCCGCTCTGTTTGCAGTTCAAGCAAGTAAGGGGGTGGTCTTGGCTTGTAGGGTCCCGGGTTTCCCCTTTTACATCGGGCCCTTCACAGGAAAACAGACCTTTTATTTCCCCCATGTCCCGCAGGGGGACATTGTCTCGATGCCTTTTGTAGCCTTTGAAGCCCCATCAGTTGGTAGAGTCTTTTTACCCCGGGCCGAACCATCTTCAGCTGCTTTTGATGGGTTCCAGGCAGGGGAAACCACAAAAGGGACCCGGTCAGCATCCGAAACATGGGGCTTTTTCAAAGGAAAAAAAAATCCTAAATTTTGGAAAATCTGAGTTATCCATGCATTGATTTTCTCCCCTTTTTTTCCCCCTTTTTCCTGAAATGGGGAAACTTTTCCCGTGTCAATGCCTGATCTGGGGAAAATCTGTCCCCAGCCCCTTGTTTCCCGTTTTTCACAACATTACAATCTGGGGGCCGCAGATGACCCCATCCCCTTTTGACGGCTTGATGGGGATTAGCCCCCCAATTTTAGCCCGGGCTGGGTTTACCCGCTTTAACCCCTGGGCCCGGAAACCCTAAAACTTTGTAAGGGGCTGTGGGAGGTTTTTGCTTATTGGGGGGGTATCTTCCCGTTAATGGGCATAGGTTGTTTTTCAGGGTCAGTAATTTCATTTTAAGGGCAGACACTTGCTGGTTGGGGGAAATTTAACATAATATGTTCGGGCCTTGCACCCCCCCCCCCCCTTTGGGAGTGAGGGGCCCGTTTGATGGGGGGGTTTTCCGGGTTTTGTTTATTCCTGACCCTCTCCCCTGGGGAGCTGACGCTTCCAGTGTTTTCCCGGGGTTTTGCTATGCAGTGGGCCCAAAATTTGGGGTTTCCCCCTGCAGCACCAAAACTGAATATTTGCTTGGCTTGTCGTATGAGCTCAAACTGCTCGTTCTTCCTCCCCCTTGTCTTCCTTTATGCGTTTTGAGCCTGCTCCCACTTATCTTCCCTCCGAGTAACCCCTGAGGTTCTCCACTGTAGGTGGCCTTTGGGGCCCCGGGGGCCCCCAAAATATTTCCCCTAATCTGCTTCCATTTAAATTGGGCATACAGGGACTATGTTTTTACCATTTTTGGGGTCCAGGAAGTTTAAAGTGGGGTACCCCGGAAGGGGGGGGGGCATTTAAACCCGAAGGAAGGGATGTGACAAAAATTTAAAGGGAAACAGTAGGCGGGGGGGGGTGGGGGTAGGAAGTTTACATGGGGGGAAGGGGGGGGGGCAGTGGCACTAAAGGGTTTAAAGGTAGTCTGGGGGTTTTTCTGGGAGGGTGGGGGGCAGGGGGTTGGGGGTTCAGGGGGGCCCGGGTGGGTTTTTGTCACAGGGGGGGCTTTTTTTCTGGGGCGTGGTTCCCTATTGTTTGCAGCAGTTCTGTCACCCCTGACTTTTGCTCTCCCCCCCAAGACAAGTCCCTCCCCCTTACAGGGCCCTCGGGGACAGTATTTTCCCCTTTCCTTTGTTTCAGAAAATTCTTCCCGGGGGGATGTTTCAATAGGCAGCTGCACCTCCAGGGCCCCCCCCTTCTTTGAATCCCTTAAATTTCCCCCTGTACCAGGATTTAGCCCTTAAAAAACAATTTCCCAAAAAACCCTTTAATTTTTTTTTGTTTTCAAAATCAGCATTTTTCCCCTTTTTCTTAAACACAAATAAATTTCTGAGGGGGTTAAGTCACACTTCAGCTTTCTTGCAAAATTTTTCAGATACTTCACTTAATTTTCCATTAACAAAGAGGGTCTTCTCTAAATTCTTACACTTTTTAAAAAAAAAAAAAACCGGGATGGCGCTGGGCACCCAAAATCAAAAACTCACATTTCCCAAAAACTTTGTTATCATCTAAAAAACACAACGGGGGCCCGGGCTCGGGCAAGACGACAGACTTGTATCAAAAATGTTAAAAAAAAACCGGATTTCAGGCAGCTGGGCTCAGCTTTTCCCCCTACCCCCAAAAAAAGCCCTGGGAATTATGGGTTCCCCCCATCAAAAGAATTCTCAATTTTATCCAAAAATGCTTTTTTTTTTTCCAAGCCAGCTGACCAGTCCCCTGGCCCCAAACCCCAGGGATTTAGATCCCCCCGTGTTATTCCCCGGGGGAAAATTTTTATAAACCCCAGAGGGATTTTTGGGGCCCCCCTGTTCTCAGCTGGCTTAACACCTTGGTCCAGCTCTTTCTTTCAAAACAGTTCCAAAAATTCAATCACATAAAACCAAAAAAAATACCACCCCCAAGGAAATTTAAATTTTACGGTTTTAGGTTCAATTTGGGATGGGCCGACTCGTTGCTGTCAGGGATGTCTAAAAAATTAAACCCCAAAAAGAAACTTAGTACGTTCCCCCTAGGGCAAAACAATTGCCCGGACAAGCAAAGTATGGAAAATTTACTTACCCGGACAGATATTTGGGAAAAACGATGGCGCCTTTTTCTCTCATCTTTCGGGGCCGCCAGTTTGAACCTTTTACCAGTTCGTTTTCGGTTAATAAATCAGATCTAAGCCCCTGCCCACATTGCAAGGCGACTTTTGAAAAAGAAAGTAGCCCAAAAAGGGGGTTTTCCCGCCTTGGGGGGGGGTTCAAATTATCTTAAAAAAAAACCCCAAAAGGGGGGCAAAAACCGGGGGGGGGGGCAAAAACATTCACAACCTTGCTGCTATGGAAAAATTTCTTTTGATTTTGTTTTATTCACAAAAAAAGGTGGCTTTTTTATACCCTTTCGCAAAGAGTTAAAAAGAAGGCAAAAACATGTTTGTGGCTGTGAGGGTCTTTTTGGGGCCCTCCTTATTTTATGGGCCATCCTCACAGCTTCAGGGGAAATTTTTGGGAACCCCAGGGTTGTTTAAATTCTGAATTTTGGCCCATTTTTGGATTAACGACGAAAATTTACAAACTACTCAGGCCCGCCCCTTTTGTCTTAAACCATTAAAAAACAAAGGTATTACATACGCTTTTACATGGGGTGGTTTTTTTTTTAATGTGGTGCTATTATGTATATTAAAAATGTATATGTGAGGTATTAATAAAATAATAACCCTTAAAAAGGAAAAACAAAGGGGTCACACTTTTATAAAAATTTTGTTCCCCCTCCAAAAAACTGCACCAGCAGAATTGTGAGTGGGAGCTCTGGAGGATAATTTCAGGATTTTAACTCAGGATTAGTGCGGGAATTTGGGAATTTTATGACACAGGGGATGCCCCAGGAAAAGGGGAGTTTCAGTGTTTTGGGGGGGAAATACAGGGAGTAAATCAGGTTAAATACAGGAAAAAAGTAATGTTTCGGGGACCTTTTTTTGTGACCGGGGAAAAACAGGGAAAAGTTGGGGCGCACCCCCTAGAGGATAATACAGGATGAAATCAGGTTTAGTACCCGGTAAGTAATGTATGTAAACAGTGACTGCACCAGCAGAAATGTGAGTGGAAACTTTTTGGGGGTTAAAAACCGGGGGTGTAACTCAGGATCAGTTTCGGATAAGTAAAGTATGTACACGGGGACTACACCCGCGAATAGTGAGTGCAGCTTGGGGGGGTAACACGGAATGTAACGAATCGGATTTTAAATTTTTGGGGGTTGTTGAATTTTGGGGGGCTTTTATGAAGCTCGCCGGGTGGGGGCCCCGTTTTCCATAAATTTTCCCAAAGAAAACTGCGCCTGATTTTAGGGACCGGGGGGCGCTCATAACCCTTTCTATGTAAGTCCGCCACGCCCCCGCCAGTGTGTTAGGGGCAGTGCGGGACTTTGGCGCAGTGCCGGGGGCTGCGCCTGAGATTCGCCCCCCGAGCTAGTGCACTCATACGTTCGGGGGGAAAAGGGGGCCCCCGGGCTCGCCAGTGTGTGGGGTGCAGTGCGGGGGGGGCTTAGGCGCAGTGCGGGGGTGCGGCCGGGAAAAACGGGGCAGAAAGCGGGAAAAAAGGGGGGGGAGCGGCGGGGGAAGAAAACATTCCACATGTGGTTTCGGAGTATGAATCCAAAAAAAACGCCCTTTTTTAAAAGGGGTTTTAATATTTCAGTAAAGAGCTGGGAAAACCCCAAAAATAAAAAATACAAAAACAGAAAAACCCTTTCCCCAAAAATTTTCCCAATTCAAGAAATTTGGGGTATTGGGGAAATTGCCCGGGAAATACAGGTAAATTTAAAATTTTGAAAGCTATTCTCATTGGTTTGGGGGGGAAAAACCCGGGCCCAATTTAGAAAAGGAAACGGGCAGTGAACCCTTAAAAAACCCATAAAAGAACTATTGACCAAAACAGAATTTTAAAGGCCGGGGGGCAGTTCAAAAAAATACAGTTTTAAAAAAGGGAGGGAAAAAAAGCTGATTGGTGAGGCCCAGGGGGGCCCTTGGGGTAGTCCCGCCCAAAAAGAAAAGGGAGCGACCCAAAAAACCCATTTTAAAAAGGCCTATGGAGAAGTTTGAAACCCAATCAAAATCAAAGGGGGGGGGATGTTCAAAAAAAGTAAAAAGGGGAAAGAAAGGCTGTTTTGGTTAAGCCAGGGGGGGGGGTTGGCTATCCCACCCAATCAGAATAGGGCGAAGAGCCCCCTTTTATATTCTTGGGAACTTTTGGGCCCCAATCAGAATAGGGCGACAGGGGACCCTTAAAAAACCTAGGGGGAAAATATTGACCAATCAGAATAAAAGGCGGGAAGTTCAAATTACATTTTAAAAAGGCAGAATAGAGCTGTTGGGTGAGAAACGGGGGTTGGTTATCCCGGGCCCAATCAGAACGCGGTATTTTCCCCCATTTGTCTATGGAGAGATCGGTGCAAATGCAACCCGGCGCTCTGCGTTTGGCGGCATGGAGTTTAAATTAAAAAAAAAATTTTATTAGTTGTACAATATTCTCGAAAAAGAGCTAAAAACCTTTATAACAAAATCAATTAATCCCGAACAACGCATTTGTCCCCGAGACCGGCGCTAATGGGAAATTTTCAAAAAGGAGAGAATTCCCGGGAAAATACAGTAATTTCAAATTTTTTAAAGCTATTTCATTGGTGGCAGAAGCCCCCAATCAGAAGGGAAAGACAAAGCCCCATTATTTTCCTTGGGGAAAAAAGTTTGGACCAATCAGAATAGGAGCGACAGGGGCCCATTCTAACCTTGAAGGAGTATTAAACCAAAATCAGAATAGGAGCGACAAAGTCCATTAAACCCTATAGAGAAGTTTTGGACCATCTATTCAAAGGCGGGACAGTTCAAATAAGTAAAAATGCAAAAAACGAGTGATTGGTTGAAGCGGCGGGGGCTCGCCCAGTTACCAATCAGAGCGCGAGCTACTTTTCATAGAGTTCTATGGGGAAAGAAATTCGAGCGCGCTCTGGATTGGCTATTTAAAAAGAGGCGCCGTTTTTTGGACCAATGGGGAGGAGCGACGCCCAGGGGTTTTTTAAATGCAATCTGAAAAAAAAACTGTACATGGCCGAATAAAATTATAACACTACAGAAGTTGTCCCTTTATGTCTATAAAACGAATGATAATATGTGGGTAAGAAAAAAAATTAAATTTAATAAAATATGTTTTTTCTTTTTTTTTCGTTGCACCCATCTATTGATCCTTGGCTAACGAAAAAAAAGAAATAAAACATGATTTTATTGAATTAATATTTTTTTTTTTTACCCCCCCATTATCATTCGTTGATATAACATCGGGACAACTTTTGTAGTGTTTAATTTTTATTTTGGCCTTCGTTTTTTTTTCAGTTGCAAGAAAACCCATAGGAGCGTCGCTCGCTTCCCCATTGGGGGCCAATTAAAAAGGGGCCTCTTTTAACTAGCAATACGGGCCCCCTCAGAATTTCTTTTTTCCCCTGAACTCTTTTGAGAAAAATAGCTCCGCTCTGATTGGCTAAGCGGACGAGCCCCCGTAGCTAACAAATCAGTTAGTTTTGCCTTTTTATGTTTTTGAAACTGTCCGGCTTGGAATATGATTGGTCAATTTTTTCCTGGTTTAAAAGGGTCCTGTCGCTCCTATTTGATTTTGGTCAATTTCCTCCCCGGTTGAATGGGCCCCGTGCTCCCTTTTTGATTGGTCTGGTTTTGCCCGACCCAAACAGAAGAGCTTCATCATTTGAATTACTGTATTTCCCCGGGGTTTCTTTTTATTGAAAAATTTCCCCATTTTTGCGCCCGGTCTGCCCAACAAAGCGTTGTTCGGGGTTTTAACGATTTATTTTTACAGAAGGTTTTTAGTCTTTTTTGATAATGTTTTCACTTTTAATTTAAAAAAAGTTTTTTTTATTAATCTTCATGCCGCACGGCGCCTGAGGCTTTGAGATTTTGTGCGCCGAACTCTCCATAGACTATAAAAGGGAGAAATAGCTCGCGCTCTGATTGGCTGGGGTAGCCAAGCCCCGTAGCTCACCATTAGCTCTTTTCTGTATTTTTACTGTATTTTTAAACTGTCCCCCCTTTGATTTTGATTTGGCAAAATTCTCATAGGTATAATGGGTCTTTTCGCTCCCATTTGATTGGTCAATAGTTCTCCAAGGGGTTTTAATGGGACACTGTCGCCCTATTCTGATGGCGGTTTATGCCGACCCAAAGAGAAGAGCTTAAACAATTTGAATTTCTGTATTTCCCGGCAATTCTCAAATTGCAATTCCTTTTGTAGGGGCTCTGCACAAACGCGTTGTTTGGGATTTTAAGTGCTTTTTTTTTAAAGAAGGTTTAGTCTTATTGATAATGTTTTTTAAATTAATAAAAATGAGTTTTTTATTTCTACTCCTGCGGACGGCGCTGAGTGCAGAGATTGCATTGCGGCCCCATCTCTTTTATAGCTACAATGGGAGAAAATGTCCGCTCTGATTGGCTGGGATAGCCAAACCCCCCCCCCCGCATTAACCAATCAGTCTTTTCTGCTTTTTACGTATTTTGAAACTGTCCCCCTTGGATTTTTATGGGGGTTCAAAAATTTTCCTAGGCTATAATGGGTCTTTGTCGTCCTTTTGATTGGCTGAGCTGCCCAAACCCCCCCTTGCTCAACCAATCAGCTCTTTTCTGCATTTTTTCGTATTTTGAACTGTCCCGCCGTTGATTCTGATTGGTCAAACGTTCTCTAGGTTTTAATGGTTCCCCGTCGCCCC